>JAGFPH010002640.1:0-25999 GCA_018207615.1 Philaenus spumarius | reverse complement strand
ATACGTTGTAAAATGTATAAACTTATAAGTGAAATATTTTTAGTTTTGTAGGAATGATAGTAAATTCCAATTAGTTAATTGCAATGCTAGGAATGCACATATGACACACTTTAATAATATTTAGTACAATTAGGTCTAATAAACATTTATAATTAACCTCCATTCCACAATTTATTGTGGAGTTTATTTCCTTAATTTGGTTTAACATTTAGTGCCACAAAGGTTTTTGTTTGTTTACATTTGTATTTGAATATACTTGTACTAGGATTTGGCTTAACCTATATTAAGTAAGGCCAGCTATGAAAGTAAAATTCTCTCAATAATTTAGAAAATTATAGTATTCAACTGTTTTTCTATAGCTTACTAAATAAGTTTTCATTTTTCACATTCTTTGGGTATGAGATTAGTTCATGAAATTGTCATTTAGTAAAACTGGAGTATTTCTTCAATTTATCACTCTTCTTATTTACGACCGCCTGTCTCTTAAATTAGCCTATCTCATTGTATTCTATAGTTAGGCTATTCGTTTGGAGAATTTTTAGAATACTACTAGGGTAGTCTACTTGTTCTATTACTGATCGGTCACCATCTAAAAAAAGAAAGGAACCTGAACCTTAACTAACTTTCCAGTCTCAGTATGTTTCTAGTTTGTATTATAAAGTTGGTAGCACTTACTTTTCTAAAAAGGACAATGCTATCCCAACAAGTAATGGTATAATTTATTGTAGGCCTACTACTAAAAGTTTGCCACTCTGGCGATTTAAGTAGGTTTTTAAATGAGGAAAGGTCTTTTTCAACCAATAAAATAAATAACAATTTGGAACTAAACTTTGTATTTTAAAATATCACATTAGGAACGTTGAACTGCCAGTCTTGATGTTAAATTGTTTAGGAAGAACAACAATCCTCATTGATCATGTTGAGGATGATGATGGCTTGTTTGTTGTTTGTTTCTGATTTAAATTGCCGAGGCAGAAGAAAAGGTGACTGTAGGCCTACTGATTCGCTAAATATTGACTGCATAGCCTGTATGGAACTACATAATTGTATGGAACCACCTCTAGCTCTACAAATAACATAAGCCTAGTAATAGCCTACAATTACAGTCTATTGATTTAGCCTTATATTTTTACTTAATCAGTGTATTTTTTCGGAATATTTTGCAACCATAATTTCTAAGAATCTAAACCCAGATCCATTTTTAATACCGAAAGATCCGAGTAAATTATTGGAAAAATCTGGACAGAATTTCAGTATTCTACTATCTGATGAAATCACAGCAATCGATTGCCATTTTGTTAGAAAGTTGAAAGAAACCTCGGCCGAAATATAGTGAGAAATACTGAAATTTTGTTCAAACCTGAATAAAGAATATAACTTTTAATTTAATATACTGACAGCTAGACAAGTTGCAATCACATTAGGCCTAATTAAATTAATTGAAAATGAGATCTTAAGCCGCAATCACACTAGGCTGTTTAGCAGCCGCTACTAACTAGCCGCTGGTAATATCGCCAGCAAGCAGCGCAGGAGAAAGGATTCAAATTAGAATATGCAAGACTAGTTAAGTAGCCGCTAGTACAGTTGCTACCGCACAATTTTTTTTAGATTGTTT
The DNA here is from genome assembly GCA_018207615.1 of Philaenus spumarius. Classification (NCBI taxonomy): domain Eukaryota; kingdom Metazoa; phylum Arthropoda; class Insecta; order Hemiptera; family Aphrophoridae; genus Philaenus; species Philaenus spumarius. Next base: position 24,384 of record JAGFPH010002640.1, on the reverse strand, counting down.
CACCTTGTACAATTCATTTCCGTATGTATCACGTAAGTTTTTTATTTTCAATGGGAACAAACCTATTTTTAGTCCTCGTTGCTGAAGTTCTTGTAATAAGTCATTATATGTTGCATCTTTGGCATTTCTGTTAGTGTACTGCAGAATAAGCGTAATTTTGGCTCAGGCAAGGATAATTTTGGAATAAATCTAAAAATGTTAATATAATGTCTTTGCCCGACCAGTTGTTTGTGTCATTCACTTTATTCACGAAATGAAATATTATAAAATATAAAGCAATATACAACACTACATAAAACCAATACACGTTTTATTTCACCAGCTGCTAGTGAGCTACTAGGGGTTCACATTGCTGCCTGCACCAGCGAGGAGGTCAAGTGTTTGTTTTCGGCTAGTAAATACTAGCTCGCTGGCATTATCCAGCCGCTGGTTCTGGGTCGGACTACACTGCTTGCTGGCAATATTACCAGCGGCTAGTTAGTAGCGGCCGCTAAACAGCCTAGTGTGACCGCGGCTTTAGTAGGCCTAGTAACAAGTAACAAAGAATCATCGATTGAAGTTTATTGTGTTGAAAATATTATTATAATACTGTAAGGTACTCGCACAAACTACTGGCATGTTACCAGCCATCAATTCATTGATGCTGATAAAACAATCTGATTTGTTGAGGGCAAACTTCTATACTGCAGGAATAGGCTAAATTTCATAAGTTAATTTTTATTCACTTTTTTAATCTTAATTTAAGTGAATTAAAGGTTGAGATGTGTATTATACAATTTTTTAAGTAGAAACCTACCGTGACAAGCCAGATAAGGTTTTATATTTATTAATTAAATACAAATACTTAAATATGTGCTTAGGCAGTCTGATTTAGAATTAGACGACTTGATTATTTGTTATTTGTAGTAGGTACAAGCCTTGTCAATTTTATGACCATGATTATGCACAGTTATTTTAAAAATAAGTTAGGATCTTTTTCACAATAGGGCAGACATATAGTAGTTTTGTATTGTTGAGTAAAATTTACAATAGGCATTCATACCATAGTTGCAATTAAAAAAAAAAGCAATTTTAGATCCGAGTTCCATGGCACAAAAACGCACAGTGAGGTGCGTCCAAATCGTTCTAAGTATCGCTTTTAGGCTTAAGTAAAGTATTACCTGTGCACCAATAAACGCTAAACATTCCGTTTTCCACCAGTTTGTTACTTGTAACTTCCGAATGAACATAAAAATTACAAATCAGGTTTTGAGGTGTATTTAACATCTGTGAGTACATTTATTTCACATTATTGCATACTGTTTTGATATATATTTAACACTTAAACCAGCGTATATAGTAAATTAAAACACAGACGATCATGTTAAAGTGTTAAACTTTTGATCCAAATCAGTTGTTTTATTTATAATGGTTGCGTGTCAAAACTCCTAATTTTGTCCATAATTTTTACACTTTTTGATTTTTAAATAGGAACCCTAAATATTTTCAAGATAAAAAGTAGGAAAGTCTACAAGCAATTTTAAAGTTTTGTCAATATTTTTTCAGCCAATCCGGAGATTAGCCTGGACAGACAGAAAATAAAAAATATATGTTTAATTTTTGGTAAAGTGTTAATAACCTTACGAGCTTAGAAAAAGATTTTTTTTCAAAAGCACAGACACTTCAATTTTATTTATATATATGTAGGTTATAAATTTTAAAGTAAATTGTTAGTAAATCTTTAACTTAAAAAGCTTATTACAACAATATATTAAATTGTTTTTTTATGCAAAGTTTTTCTCCTTATTTTATTTCATTTCAAGAGTTCACATTGATTTTGATTTAGCGTGCTAAGTAAAAATTATACAAAATTAACTTTGTTTCTCAGGTGGATCGCTAAAACACCTTAGCTTTGAGAATTTCATCAGACATTTTAAATATTTATGATTAGATTTGTTTTACATTAACAACAACTTCTATATATTGGTGTTTTAGTAATCATAGATAATATTCAATATTTAAATGAACTGACCTAATGACTCTTAATTTCTTTTCAAGATTAACAGTTACTATCAACCTTCATGTCATTTTTTCAAGACCAATAAAATTCTATGTTGTGCCTTGCTTGGTTAAACTGTACGTTATTATGTACACCTTTAGAATGTTTTTATTATAATAACTTTAAAATAGTTCATCTGGGGCTAATTTTATTTGAAGATCATTCTCATACAAATGTTTTCAATAACTTATGTAGGCAACTATTTAATTGACCTTGTCTAATAATGTGCCTTTAAGTAGTATATTTCATTAATATCTACATTTGATTAGCGAATTTCCATAGGAAAGAGATGAGCTATTGCAATGACCCTTATGGTGAGACCTAAGGTCGGGGGTAGTAAATGAACACCAATCATAATCCCCAGAAAACATTTTTGGGTGATATATATATATATATATATATATATATAAATATTTGTTCGCACTCTAATGGCTTCATTTTCAGTCCGATTTGGTCCAAATTTGGTACACTTGTTGCTTGTCTAAGTTGCTCGGTCGAGTTCGTTAGCCAAAAACATCCAACAACCGGAAGCCCGTTTTTTACTGGAAATGTTTTGAGATTTTTCATACCAGAATCTATTTTTTTGAGGTGTTATCCGAAAAAATAAGTGTAGGATATTATTCTGTACATTTTGTTTCTTTTCACGACCTTATAGCTCGCTTGGTTCTCCGAAAATTTGTCAAAACGTAAAAGTACCCGGTCCAAATCAACGTGGGGATTTTTACTGTGGGGCATCATCCGATCCGAGGCCGAGTCTGTACTCTGCGAGCGAAGCAGTCCATAACCTGAGACAGCAAGGTCGAGGTGCAAACTCACAAAGCGAGTTTTTCCGCTGCGAGTGGAACGAAGCAGCGCGTGAGTCGAAGCTGGAGGCTTAGGTGCAAACAAATTCTACTGATATATTTAATAAACATAGGCAGCCTTAGTGAGAGGATTAATTTCCCAAATTGTTGGTTGAAACCCTAAAACATATGAATTTAATTTTAGAAATTCGCTAAACTTATGTCAGCGTTTCAGCTGCGTGCTCGAATTATTTTACTTGTTCTTAAACATATCAGCTATTCGGGACTAGGACAAACTGAACGAGCATTCTGTCATGAACTATATCTGATGGAGCATTGAAGGGCGGTGTTATGGGTGGGGAACCTGCTCGGTAGACTGTTTCTGTCCATTCGTTCCTCAGTACAGCCACGAGTGAGCATGAGTTTCCATCAGCTGTTCCTCAATGGATTGTAATAAAGTAGGCCTAAGGTGTTAAAGAAACACCTGTCAGAAATTTTGACTCTGGAAGATTTGGGGATGCTACACTCTCGGATGTAAGTGTTTGATCGGGTTTAAGGGTGGATGAGAAAATGTGGTAAATGAAAATGATAGTCGACGCTAAGGTCTCGACAATATTCTGCATGTTTGTGATCTTAACAAAGGTGATTGATTGTTGACAAAATTGGTTCAGAAGTGGGAGTGTTCATGGCATTACTTCATGTGATTATTTTTTGTTTATACCATGAAAGAAGCGCTACGTGAAGGATTTGAGAACAATCACGTAGTCTAGGATTGTGCGCTCAATTGGTCGAGGATTGATGACTCATCTTCAAAGTTTCTTTGAAGAAGTGATCTACAAGCTTAAAAACTATGAGGAAAATGTGTACAACGAGCTGGAGATAATGTGGAGAAGAGTTAAAACTTTTGTTTGTGTATTTCCATGATCAAAAAAAGTATTAAATTGCTGTTTACATATGACCTAGCCTCGTAGAAATAATTCTAAAGTGCAGTATAAAACATAACACACTATGAAAGACATTATTTGTAGTACCCTATTGTTCACCACCAATGTATTATTGATTCCCATCAAGGTTAATTTTACCAGTAGTTATGGTTGTTGAGTGTTAGGTTGAGGTGCAACCCCACTGTGAGTGGTACGAAGGAGCGCGTGAGTCAAAGCTGGAGGCTTAGGTGCAAACAAATTCTACTAATAATTTCGTACACGTGGCTGCTATTCAGCGCCTTCATGAGTAGTTAAATTTCCCAAATATTTGGTTGAAACCCTAAAACAATATAAACTTAGTTTTGGAAATTCTCTCAACTCAAATCAGCGGTTCATCTGCGTGGTCGAATTATTTATTCTTGTAATGTACTGAAGTAATCTAAAATAGTGTAGGCTACCACGTAGTACTGTGCATTCATATTTGTGCATTCAGGGATCAGTTTTTGTGTTGTTTAGGGACTAACGTACAAGCATACCACAGTACTGCAATAACAACCAACAATTCCAAACAACTTATATCTGTTGAGTTTATTCACGTGCAATATGAATTTTAAAGATTTGTAAGACTGAATATAGCCTAAGAGACAATCCAATCTGGAGATTCTCCCGGATTTATGCGTCATGCCAAGTGCTGAATTTAAATTGTGTAATTTACCATATCTGTATGTAGGTGGCAGAGTATAAATTGGATGGGGACTGTAAGCTCTCAGTAAGAATCTTTCCAGCAATGAATTTTGTTAAATAAAAGTTTGACTGTACTAATATTTTCAATGTTAACAACCAAAACTGCACATTTAGAAGAACTAATGAATCTTTCTTTCGTTGAGACTTTGACTTGTCGCTTATTATAAGTACAATTTTTCAAGATTATAAAAGTTTTTGCTACAAAAGCTTAAGTTAAGTGATAGAAGTTACTTTGGAGTAGACGTTGATTCCTATCGTAGTGTAATATTGATTTCATGTTTGTTGGTAACATGTCTTGACAGTGGGCAGCAGGTGTTGTACTAAATTATGCATCAGCTAATATGATGAGGGCTTGAGTGCTTTGACTGGTGATAAATTAATGTGATAGTATTAAATACACTGTTATTATTTCAAAAGTGTTAACAGAAAGCTAGCATGTAAATTTTTTTTTTTTCTGTTTAACGTCCTGCTGTTTTGTACTTAAGGCTAATGAAGATGAGACCTACAGTTTTACGTGGAATCCGAACCACAGCCAATGATGTCTGTAAGAAACCATTTAGAAAATTATTCGGGGTCAATGGGAATTGAACCCGGAATTTTTCCATTGATGGTTGCCATGACGATTGTTAAAGCTTTGACGCCTTAACAACCACGGCCATCGTTTATGTTTATGGAATTCTTATACGAATCATAATTTAATTTATAGGATAGGCCCTAAATAAATATTTAATTTAGGTAATGCAGATTGGTAATAATAATTTTTATTGTTAAAACATTTAAATAAATGGAGAACAGAATCAATAGTTAAACTAATAATAATTCAATCATGCAGCTAAACCGCTGACGTAAGGTTAGCGAATTTAAAAAATTAAATTTATTTGTCTTAGGGTTTCAACCAACTATTTGGGAAATTGGTCTCTATACTCACAAAGGCTTTGAATAGCTGTATGTGTGTACGAAATATATTAGTAGAATTTGTTAGCAACTAAGCCTCCAGCTTCGACCCACAGGCTGCTTCTTTCCATTCGCAGCGGAAAAACTCGCATTTCGAATTTGCACCTTGCAGCCTCGAGTTACGAATTGCTTTGCTTCGCTCGCAGCGTACAAACTCGGCCTTGGATCAGACGATGCCCTCAGTAAAATCGCCACTTGGATTTGAACCGGGTGCTTTTATGGTATTTTATATTTTGATCGATTTTGGGGGAACCAAGCGAGCTATAAGGTCGTTTAAAAAAACACAATGTGCTGAATAATATCCTACATTTATTTTTGTAGAGGAAACCCTGAAAAAGTTTCATTCTGGTACAAAAATCTAACATCCAGTCGAAAAACATATTTTCGGTTGTTGGATGTTTTTGGCTAATGAACTCGTCCAAGCGGCTCTGACAGCCAACGTGTGTATGAAATTTGGATCAAATCGGACTTACGTTGTGGCCACTAGAGTGCGAAGATATATATATAATTTTTAATGACACTCCAAAAAGTGTTCTGGAACCGTGATCGGTGCTGATTTACTACTCCCGAACTTAACCCTGCAATAGTTCATGTTTCCTATGGAAATTCGCTAACTAATTTAACAAAACAATTAACATCAACGAACAAACAGGGAGTGGAGTAAATATAAAAACAATATACAACAAGTTATGTCTTTACTATTAGTCAACTATATACAATTAATTAAAAAACAAAACAAAAAAACATCGATAATTATAAATACCAACTAACCATCCAAATCCAAGAACAAACAAATATCAAACAAGTCTTGGAAGCTATAATTTATCAAAAGTAACTTAATTTCTTTTGGCAGGTTATTACAATTTTTCTCCACGTTGGACAAAGTTGTTAGAACAATTTTAAACACGGAGTCCCCAACCACCTGTTCGGTAAATAACACTATACAAATAAACTGGTAAAATTGTATTGAGCAGGCTGTGTTATTGTAGTTCCCTGATGTAACCGATAAAACTGATATTACAAAGTCGAGTTGATCATTTGATCCCATTATTCCTAAGATACAGTAAGGAATGTAGTAGGTCATTTTGTGTTTGGACTCTATTCTCATGAAATAAAATGCAGAATTCAAAAATTACAAAAAATATTAACCTAAAATAAAAAATGTAAAAAATAGCAGTTTTACAGACTAAGGCCTAGTATGTGAGTCATCGAAACAACAGTGAAGGCAGGTAGACAGGGCTGAGCTTGTGAGGGTGTAGGCACGTATGGCTGGGGAGGATAGCTTAATGCTCTGGGGTTCTTAAGGCTCCGGACAAACTATAAAGTCTGTTCACCTTTAAAGACAAAATTCTAAAATTAGTCCGTAGAAAATGTTGACATCAGATTCATGCAGTTGTTCAAGCCTAGGCTTAATGTCAATTGTAACTTTGTCTTAGTTAATTTATAACATCACTGTTCATAATTTGTTTAACATAAATTAGTTTACTCGGAACCTGCAAGATCATAACAGAGACTCCTGCTGTTTTAAAATGGAGAATGTTTTACAAAATATGACATTTTTAAAATGGAGCTGGCTTCCAGTCATGGGCGGATCCAGCTGGTTTTCAAGGAGGGGGCTGTATCCTATCCGGAGGGGGGGGGGGATAGAAGAATTTTTTGGAATACAGTGCTTGAAAACGTCTTTTAAGACTATTTCACGAGAACCCATTTTGAATAGAAATTAAGGATTATATGCTTTTCCCAAAAACGTAATTTCATTGCAACAAATTGTAGACAATAAATCATAAAATTGAACTGCATACTTGAAAATTTTAATTAGCCTTATTAGAACAACTAAACAAAAATCTGACAAACCTAAAATATACAGTTCCAGCCAGACGGGAAAAGGTAACGGCTTAACGCGCCAAGGGCGTTGAAAATGTACATATTTCACGGACATACCCGAATAGCCTCGAAACACTAAACCAGGTTTTCCTAACATCAAACGAAAATATAGAACTTGCACTTCAAATAGATATAAAAATCATTATATAAATATATCAATTTGTAATAGATACTTCGATTGCAAAATGTTCTTTCTCATTGGTTAAAAACTGTCCAATTGTTAGGGTTTACAGAAAACTTCATATCTAAGAAACTATAAAATGTGATGAATGATTGGAAGATCGTGGTAGAAAGTTCAAATCTTGACGAACTCATAGGTGTCCTTATCTTCTTCTCAAAACAAGTCTGTTTAACGGTTATGTGCCTTTAAAGAGTGACGAGTTTGAGTCATTTGCTTTTGATTTCTCGCGCGGCATCAGTTGATTTATACTACAATATTACAACGATGATTACAATGTTAATGTATGTTTTGGAAGAAATTTGTAAATACAAAAATTAAAGTTTAAAACCTTTCCTTTCCAATGGTTTTTGTTTTATTGAGATTGGTTAATATTTAGTGGGTGAAATATTCGATACAAGTTATGTTGTCTGAGACTACTCGATAAACAAAACAAAAATATAATAACCCCCTGGATCCGCCAATGCTTCCAGTCTCGGTCAGTCAGTCGGGACAAGGCCTAAACAAATATTTTACATTTTATTTTATTTCTAACATGTTTAATAAAGTGGAATAAAAGATGTAAGGTTGAATTTCTGTAAGTAGCTATATTATTTTCAGGTTTAAATTACCTAAAAATTAGGGTTTTCCCTTGAAGCGAAACTCACAAACTAAATTAATTTCACGTTTAACGAAATCAAACACGGTCTTATGAATAAATAAGTTTTATCGTATTCAGTAGGTACAATTTTAGTCGATGATTCCTATATTTTTGCAAGGATGGTTAGGGGGAAATATTAACAACTAATAGTTTTGTGTCGTTCATAATGTTTCAGTGTAAGAGTAAAGCCGTGACTAAATTGGTTAAATTATCACGTAACTGGACATTAGAAAGTTGTGGAGGAAACTGTAATTAATGTCCATGCTTTCTATTCAACTAGTTTAGTCATTCCATTCTAGAACTCAAACAGACTACTTTATACGGGAATTACAAACAATTAATTCTAGTTAGCTTTGTTGTCAATTGTTACATTTTTTTCTTTCTTTCAAATTACTAGTTTTTCACGTAGTTACCATTTTGTTTTCTTTGTTTATGATTTTTTATCTCTAAAAAAGGATTAATGTAGGCCTGCAAAGTTAAAATTTTGCAAGGAGTTTTAGAACATAAAAGCCAAACTACAAAATAATCAGAAATTTTCCTACCGCTCAAATCAAATTGGCGAACTTTTAAAATATTTCACGTTAAATATCTTAAAATTAGTTTTTCATTTTATCTATAGATCTAAGGCTAACCGGGTTATTAGATCTAAAGACATATTTGAGTTTGACCATCTTTAGAAGCTAGAAATTAGTTTTGCTTTGTGCAAGTGACATGTTAACTGAACACTATGTGGTTGATGGAAACAGACAAGTTAAGTATTGTAATAGCTTGCTTCCTCCTTGGTTAATTTTCTTCCCATCGTTCCTTCAGACTAAAAGTTTTTCGCTTAATGAATGTCCAATTAAATTGCATCATCTTTTCTACTAACCTTGAACCAATTGCCTCCTTCCTTGTATTGTTTTAGAGACTTTTTAATTCTTGACTTTTTCCGACCAATTTGTTTTTATTGTTTTTCTACCCCACAAAAGCTTGAAACTCTTATAATTTGTTTCGTTCTTCCGTTCCTGTTATGTTACATTATAATAATACCATATACTAGTGTTCTCGGTAATGATTTGTCGTGGATTGATTTTAGTATATATATTTAGATTAACCCTTTCCACTCCAATTACTGGGGACCTAGTGTTGCTATCAGGTGAATTTAATTTTGATCGAATATTGCACTTTAATTTATTTACTCCAAAAAAAGTATTTCTGTCAGTTCTAAAAGGCTGATTTCTTTTTTTGTAGTTTCTTCTATGACTAAAGTATAGATTGGTATGAAAAAAACATATATTTTTATTTTCAAGTATATGTTTTTAATTTTTATTTATTGAAAAAAATATAAATTTGTAACAAAAACCGGAATAAACAAGAATTTTGGAAAAATGTTAAATGGGAAGACCTATATTTGTTGCTTGTTTTTTGTTGTCTATATTATTGTAAACAAAATTAAGTTGTTTACACATGTTTTAGACACAATAATAAATTATAAAAAAATTATAATTGAAAAACAAGTTTTTTGTAAAAAATGAGTTTTTATGAAAACAATTAGTTTTTGACACCAACTTGTACAAAATTGCCTCACTTATTTATTTTATTGCTTTTATTATGTAGATCAAAACTATTAAGAAAAGTTTTTTTCAAAACTGATTGATAATATTGGAATCACTCAGGTTCGAAACAAAAGTTCCGTCGCCACTAACGTCATTTAACAAACTGCCATCGTCTTCGTTCATTTTATTTCACAACAATCATTATTATTATAAAAAGAACAATATTCAAAAATAAACTGTGGAATTACACACGATAACCTAGTACAACAAAACTAAACAACGCGTAAGCTCACTAAAACACTGCGTAGTAAGTAGGAACCAAACAACGGCGAGAGCAGACAGCTGTTTACAGACTGGCCAATGACGGCAAACATTACATTTTTTAAGATTTATTTACCACAGAAACTGAACTCAAATGGTCCTAAAAAAATTCCACAGATAGCAGCACATCTCAAATTTCAACAATAGCGGTCATTGTCTGTTCAAATGCAATCAAAGAACGTTATCATAGCGAGTTCGGGGCTGCCCCGACACTCGAGTGGAAAGGGTTAAATTAAGAAACACAATACCGTAAACATTAAATAGTCAGTGAACTGAAAACAAACATTAAACAAAATAAAAATGTAATTAAAAACAACACAGTGATTTTGATTTGATTTATTAGACTCATTCGGTTACAAATAGCATTGCTGCAGTAGACATTTGAGTTGTCACATATACAACATACAATTGATAAAAATATATACAGAATACAATTCAATTTAATACACATATAATACAAATAATAAAAATATGACACACATAACTATATATACTATTTCACATTAATCATACAATAAACATTAAAAAAAAACTATATAATCTATTTAAAGCCTAAGGTACTCCTCCACTGAGTAAAATGCCCGCTTTACAAGGAAAGCTCTAAGTTTATTTTTAAAGCCTTTAATGCAAGGCACTTCCTTTATGCTGTCTTTATGCCCTTACAATTTGAGACCAGAATAGAGCACCCCGTCCTCTAACTACTTAATCTATGTACTGGGTTTTGAAGCAGTTGCCGTCTCATGAAATATCCATGTTTGCAATGATCGACACCTATATAATTGCTTCTAAAATAAAGCAAGACATTCAGAATGCATATACAGGGAAGAGTTAAAAAATTTAATTTTGTAAATGAATTTCTGCAAGATTGTCTACCTTTTAAATTACAAATTATTCTAATAATTCTCTTTTGGATAGAAAAAATGTTTCCAGACTCTACCGAGTTCCCCCAAAGAGCAACACCATATCCGAGGTGAGAATACACATTGCAAAATATATTGTTTTAATTGTATCCGGACTGGAATTACGTGAAATAGTACGTAGTGCAAAACAAGAAGGGAATAAATATAAATTTATGATAGTTTATAAAGAGAAATATTTTGTTTCTTAAGACAGCTGTTTATTTAAATGAAATTAATTAAGAGAGCTGTTTATTCAAATGAAATTAATTACTTAAAACAGCTGTTTATTTAAGTGAGATTACTTAAGATAAAACACATGTGGCATACACTCAATGAAATATTTCTGCCATAAAATATAAATGGGAAGTTTGATACCTAAGGGAGCCTTTAGTGATTGAGGATAAGACGTATGACTTATGGAACATCTTGAGAAAAATAACTTTAATTTGACATATCAATTGTCAAAATATGTAAGAAATAAAAGCATGGCTGAGCTCACAAAAAAAAAAAAAAAAAAAAATCCTCAGGAAATTGAGTAGTAAGATTTTGTTATTATTGAAAGCTATAATAATTCATCTAAATTATACCACTTACATAAGGAATTAACATAGTACACAGAGCCAAGACATATAACAAACACACAAACGACAGTAAATACTTGTGGATAGACTGGGGTCAGAATTGGTGGGTTTAGAAAGATTGGGAGTGGCTAACTGGTTGGGGGAGTGGTCTACACTTTACGTCCTTTTGTATTCCTTCCCGGGATGTACTTCCATCGCCATGTGGCCTGTAATTACAGGAAAAAGTTCAGTTTATTTTTAGTAATGGGAATATAATCCAGATTTAGTTTATTTTTTAATAATGAGAGCCACAATGGCCTTACATCTATGCTTGTTTGGCTGATAGAATTATCCGTTAACCCACTGTACAAGGCTCAGTTAGTTAACGTTTGCGTAAAGTTATATTTCCGGTGTATTATTTTTTGCCTCTCTTCAATTGATCTTGTTTTTATAACCATGTACGATTTGCAATTTTTGATTTATTGACTATGTCTAACCAAGCGTACTTTCTGTTTTTATTTTAATGTTTAAAGTTCTGCCTTGCCTATACACTTACTGAATACAGTGTTTAGCATCCGGTGTATTTTTGGGTTTAGTTTGGATGAGGTTATCGTGTGTTATTGTTCCGTGTTTCATTGCAAAACAACTAACTTTATTGTTTATCTTTGAACACTTTATTTATTACTAGTTGGTACCTGCAGCTTCGCTCGCAGATGTGATTGAGTAAATAAAATGTCTCGGGTAAATATTACGCCTTATCATTACACGCATGGTCCAAAAATACACAGCGAGTTTCGCCCAAATCGATCTATGTATCCCTTTTAGGCAAGTGTAAATTATTAGCTATGCACCAATAAACGCTAAAAATCCCGTCTTCCACCAGTTTGTTACTCATAACTGCAAAACGAACTTAAAAATTACAAATCATGTTTTGAGGTGTATTTAACATCTAAGAGTACATTTCACAATATTGCATATTTTTTTTATATATATTTAACGGTTAAACCAGTGTATACAGTAAACTAAAACACAGACTATCTCTTGTCAAAGTGTTAAGCTTTTGATCCAAATTAGTTGTTTTATTTATAACGGTCGCTTGTCCCGTCCGTTCGCAAAACCTCTAATTTTGTCCATAATTGTTAAATTTTTTTAGTAGGATCCCTAAATAATTCCGGGATAAAAAGTAGCCTAGATTAAGCTCTGAAACGTCCTCTAAATGCAAATGAAAGTTTCGTCGAAATTGGTCTTTGTATAATTATTTACATATCCCATACCCTCTAGGTCACATCCTCATAACATCTGAGCTATATTTCCAGTTTGAATTCGGTTGAACCAATCATTTTCTCTTTAAATTCCTCCATAAAAATATTAACAAAAATACATTAGTAGTTTAATGTTAGTGGTATAATTTAGTGTAATTATTATAAGTATTTGTTATTAAGACTTGTCGTCCTATCGGATAAAAAAGCATAACCGGTTGCTCTGGATCATAAACATAATCATTATAGTATTCTGTAACATAGGATAGGCTTAGAACTCCAGGTTTACATTCCTGCAGTTATATACACTTGATAACAGAAGTTGATTCATATTCCTGAAATGTCGTGTATTGATTTCAACACATAAATAATGGCAAATGTCCAAATAATCAATAATAGCAAAGTAGTACGTCCGTAAATTCTAAATAACAACTTCAAACGATGAATACAATATTACTTGTGTTTGACAAAAGTGATCAGCTATTATTTTCTCTTGTATTATATTTGAAATAATTATACGATGAATAATATATGTTGAGTACTGTGGTGAATTCAAACAATTAGAAACACTGAAGCCCCAACCACAAGTTCGGTGAATAACACTACACAAATAAACTGAAAAACATTTATTGATAGAGTTTATTCTAGTTCCCCCGATGTACATTTCGGTAACAAAGTTACCATCATCGGAGGGTTCGAAATCTGTGTCATTTCGCAACCTCGGGCCAGTCCCAAGAACAGGGACAAGTACCGTTAGCCGCTTCTACCTGGCTTTTTGAAACAAGTCCTTGGCGTGGTCGCTTACGATTGGTTGATTTACCTGAGGAAGGGAAAGGCGGGAGAATAGGTCTGTTTAGTTTTGTAGAATCATTCTTGCATTAGTTTAGATTTAGAACCCTCCGATGATGGCAACTTGGTTACCGAAATGTACATCAGGGAACTAGAATAAACTCTATCAATAAATGTTTTTCAGTTTATTTGTGTAGTGTTATTCACCGAACTTGTAGTTGGGGCTTCAGTGTTTCTAATTGATACGATGAATAAGTTTAAAAATGGTAGCATACTGAAATGTTTGTCTACAGTTTTTTTAATATATACTGTTACAGTGTTCTCTACATTTTTACTGGCTCGTAGAATACATCAATAGGTTTTTTTGGTTCTGTACCTTAATCCTTTCCCCCCGATTCATAATTGGCACCAAGTGCCTCATACTGGACCTCTTAAATGGCCAGACTTGTCACTTATATTCAGTTATCGTATTAATTCATGTATGGATCAACTATATTAATTCTTTAACCCTCCAAATGCTGACTATATTGCTCTTTAGTGCTAAGAATTTTGTTGGTTCCGTGCATGCTTATTAACTAAAATCATTATAAAATACTCACTAACAGTAAAGTAAGACTTATTATACATCATTTTAATCACAATTACATGCTTTTTACAGTAAATAGCTTTAACAGGCTTACCTTATAATTTTTATACCTTTTTTTGTTGACCAAAGTAAAAATAAAAAATAGAAAAACATTTGTGTTCTAAGACCACTCACTCAAAATATGTAAACAAAAGTAATGTAGAAAAACCAATATAGCCAAAAGTTGCACTATTTTATAAAATACTTTGCTGTAAAAAAAAACCTTTTTGTCTATAAAAAAAACTCTGTTTTTTATAAAAAAATTACTTTTTCGCACAAAGAAGAAAAACTTGCCTCTAAAGATATAAAAGTACTGTCTAGGCCCAATTTGTTATATGGTTATTTGTCTTATGGTTTTAATTTGTTATAAAGGACTAACACACATTATATACAAGAAAAAAAAGAAGAAGAAAATATTTACAGTTCAAATTCTCTAAAAGTCACTATTTTCAAACGCACCTCTAATAGCACTTGAATTGCTAATTCAGTCATAATTACTTCAAAAATGAATAAACATTTACAAAAATAAACTGATCTAAACTGAAACTAAAAATGAATAACACCTAGTGGATACACAAACAAAATCCGAGTTCCGAGCGTCTATCTACGCGTACTACACGACTAGATAGTTGATTTGACAATTCTGCCGAAGGTTTGTTTGAGTCGATATCGCTATGAAACTCTGAATTATAATAAAGTGACTCTATCCAAACACAACCATACATAGAAGTATCCGATTGTATTAAAAATAGCGGCGTCGTACACATTTACAAAATGTGTTGTGCAAACGTCGCATATGCGACGTTAGCACTGTAACGCGACTTTTATACATCGCATATGCGACGTTAGCACTTGGAGGGTTAAAGGTTCTGGCTTTGTCCTAAATTTAATCTGTCGGACCATTTTACTGAAATATTAGTACAGTATTATTCTTCTTACTAGGCTACGTCTTTTAGGTAAACATAACCTTTTAGCCGGCTGAGAAACATCACCTTGGCCTATTTCTCCTTCTTCTTCTGATTAATCCAGTTCCACTTCAAAATCACTTGCATCTGAATTGTAACTATCACTAGAATCATAATTTAAATCAGAAACATAACTTTCTCCTAGTATTTCTTCACTTTCATTCGCAATGTTTTGTCCAACTGCCTTGTTTTACACGATTCTTTGTTGACAGCTAATTCTAAACGCAGATCTATAATCCTAAACAGCTGAAAGAAATGACAACTGTTATACAACATACTGTAAAATGTTCTCTGAACAAGTTTCTGAAGTTAGTTTTAAAATATTCTGACAGATGGCAAAGTTGTACTACTAGGGAAACCAGGGGTGTGAAAAATAAAGTACTACGAGTCACTATGGAATCCGGGGGAAAGGGTTAAGATAAAAAAATCTATTACGGCAGGTAGATTTTGAAATTATAATTTACTAGAAACTTAATGGACTTCACCCACCTTAGGTTAGAAACTGCTTGTCCAATTGTATAGTTGTTAAACAGACGTGTTGCTGTCAAGTATAATATTCTTCAAAGTAGGTTTCACGTTACACACAAACTCAAAATCCTGTGAACAAATATATAAAAAATTTACAAAATCACAACGTTTTGTGAAGAACCACAATACTTCGCGTCCTCAGGTGGCGTAAGTCAAAAATATTCACTACATGTTTGGAGATTTTGGTAACATTTAGAAAATTTGAAATAATTTTAAATATGCTGGATATTGTGTCAACTAAGAGAACAATGAATTTGTTCTTTGACTTCAATTTGGTCACTCCTTGCGTACTAAATACTAAACTTTGTTTCTTAAAAATTATTCTGGGTTATATTCAGAAGGTTTACATTAATTGTGAAAGTTTGTTGTACTGTAAACTTAATTTTGGTTGGAAATTCGCTCGACTCATGCCAGCGGTTCAGGATTTTTTAACGATACCAACACTATTTTTATATTAATTTTGGGATTTTTAGTTTTGAAGGTAGTGCTGAAACATCAAAAAAATACTCAAAGTTCTCTTAAAGACGTGTGATCGGTTTATGAGGTATGCTTAATGATCGAAACAGCAATATTGTTGAATTATGTAAAGATAATAAACAATGTTAATGATGTTTATTATTGATATTACTTTATTTTATTAATTGTGTGTACTGTTGTTTCAAGATTAGATTCGGTATACGTTTTAATCGTTGATAATACTAATTACATTTGACTTAATTTCCAATTAAAAGACCTTTACTAGTACGGTATTTGTTAAATAAGAGCTTCCCTCATCCATCCTTCAGAAGCCGAAACAATTTTTCAATTCTCTTAGAAGGTTCCAAAAGTCAGTCTTGCCAACTACCATGAATTTGCATTTAAAACTTTCCCTTAGTTTTAAACACTTTTTTCGCCTCATATCCATTATATTCGTCTTTTAAATTGCAACATTGTTTCTCCCTTGAGTATTTTTCCATTAAACAGTACGAACACCTTAAATTATTTGATTATTTTAATAGTTCAGATTAAATTATTCAAAGGTTTTAGGTCAGAGTCTTCTTAACTGACGTCTCTGGCTGCGTGCGTTAATTCGTATTTTTGAACTGATATTTTTTTTTTTTGCTTGAGCTTGAAAAGTAAAATTATTTCAGTTAATGCCCCCATAGTTCATATTTTGAAAATGACTGGTCAGATTTTAATTTGAACTGCACAATTTTCTTCATGGCGATTTTCTAAGCTTGTAGAAACTTGAGTGACTGTTGTAAGTAGAGTGGTTCACGAGTTACTTCACTCCCGCGAAATGCATTAAAGTTTAATTCAAGTTTGTTAATTGCAATGCAATGGAATTTAAAAGTTTTTTCACTACATTTTGATCGTATTCGTAGGTACTTGAAATAATTTTTGCTTTGGCTGTTTTTATATAAATCCCCCAATTCTTGCAGCAAAATATCTCGGTGACCATAATTCCATATACAGGGTGTCCCCGAACTCTCTGGACCCCTTTTGTGAATATGTTCCTGGGATCGAGACAAACATATTTCACAATATAAACATGGGTCTACGTTGCTTATTTTTTCGTTTGTCTGTATGTGTTTTTTACAAAATACTTCTTATTTTTAAAAGTAGAAAGAATATTGAGCTCAAACTTTGTACACCTATTTGTTGTGTAACCTTTTATCACTGTACGAAAAATTAGAACATTATTTTAAATAATTTCAAAATGGCGGCCGTTTATAATTTTTAATGTCAAATATCTCAAAAACCGCTAACTTTACAAAAAAATTACAAGAGACAAAAAAGATTACTTTTTTAATGACAAACACAATGGTTTTCTTATTTTGTCTAAAGCTTAAAGGATAACAGAGATATTGACGAAAAAAAGGAAAAATGTATTTTTTGGTAGTTGTCAACAATTACTCTAGAAACAAAATATTTTGAAGTTATTATGAGCTAAAATAATCAGTTATTTGCATTATGTTCCGAGCACTTTCTGAGCTGATTCTACTAAGAAAAAATAATGAAAAAAGTTCATATATTCATAGGTCCGGAAATGCTTCGTTTGAGAGTTCTTACCCGTGTTTCAGATTACCCACAGAAACGAATCCCTATTGAAACATGTAGGACGTTAATTAATCAAAATACTTTTTTCCTTTTTTTTCAATATCTCTGTTATCCTTTGAGCTACAGACAAAATAAAAAAAAACCATTGTGTTTGCCATTAAAAAAGTAAACTTTTTTGTCTCTTGTAATATTTTTGTAAAGTTAGCGGTTTTTGAGATATTTGACATTAAAAATTATAAACGGCCGCCATTTTGAAAATATTCAAAATAATGTTCTAATTTTTCGTACAGTAATAAAAGGTTATGCAACACCATTAATACACTTACCTCTTATAATTTTAAAACATCCTATAGTTCATTTACTAAAAACTTAGAATCCTTATTATGGATTGTACACCTTTAAATGTTTATAAATATGTTGACTTTATTTCTCACCCTAATTACCTCACTGATAATCTTTGCGATAGGGAATTTTTAATTTATTTAAATTGTGGATTTTGAAAATCTGTTAGTAACTTTTAATTTGTAATTTTGTTTTGTAACTTCTAAATTTGTAATTCGTTATAAACTCTTTTTGTGCATTATTATTTCTCACACTTTGTTCTAATACTGTAAAATTTACAAATTAAAAAATTTAAACAAAATTAGAATTATTATTTTGAATTTTTCCGCTTACACACTTCCTTAGCAAGGGTTAATTTAATTAAATTACCAGTGAAAAAACATGGATCATTCCACTGTATAATAACACCACTGTAAGCTGCAAGAAGAATTAAGATTGTTTTCAATGTCGTATACTCGAGGTATTCAGTCTATTGGTTCAATAAATGCAGTAAAACCATAATGAGATGATATCAACCAATACCTGGCGTGATCAGGGTGGCTGAGTCGGTTATAGAGCGTTACCACGGAACGGTAAAGGTCCCGGGTTCAAATCCCTGTCTTGTTTTTTCACTTGTAATTTAATTAAAATTAGAATCTTTTGTTCCAGGTTTTCTTAAATTTCCAAGTACATTTAAATTCACACGGTTAGTTACGCCTTCTCAGGTGTCTCTGACCTGGCAAACAACTCTGCATTAGACATGAAAAATAACTTAGAATTATTTTTACTACTATTATTCCACATTGCAACGTTTTCAATCCGTTGTAATGCTGTCAATATGTAAAAAGTGTGAAGAACATGTCCCTTAGTAGACGCCTCACTGTAACAATTCAAATATAGTCTGAATAAAGAGGAAATAATGCCTAAAATAAATAGTTCTTAAAAGTAAGATACGATAATATAAAGAATCCCATTCATGGACTTGTGGCCGAGCGACGCCTAGCGGAAAATATGCGAACTCCCGTCTAGAAGTGGTACCGTTAAATAACAGTATTAAATTTAAAAAAAAAAGAACAAATTAAAATTACTTTCCGATATTTTAGATATACTTCATACATCAAAATTATTCAAAATTTATATATATTTCCAAAGAAATTATTGTTTTAGCGTGGAACCGAACGGATAATTAAATATCCGTATTTAAAGATCGAATCTTCGCCTAACATCGCTAGCTTTCGCTAAACACGCCTACTTTGGTAGACTCGATAATGATTGGTTTAGAGGTTACACCAAATATGAAAACAGATGTATTCCTTTCTTTTACTTCTAAATATTAAAACTAACTAAAAAAATTATATCCTAGTTATAATGGAGTTATTTAAGTATTTTAATTAATATATCAAAATTGTTCATCATTGTAGAATAAATCTATGACCATTTAATAAGATCAAATTTTTTATAAACTATTAAATTAGCAGAACCAAAATTTAAATAAATATACTTATAGCCTAAACATAAATATACCAGAAGTGAAAATATCTAGTGAACAAGTGCGTGAGTTACCAGCTGTGTCTCAACAGAACAAAATCGGGCATTATTGTAAAACTATAGAAGAAAAAAAGGTCACCCAATTTTTTATCTTGTGAAAATCAGAGAAGAAATAAAAACTATTATAATCAAACAAGAAAAACTATCTTTTAATTGATACTGAAAAATTGTAAAAAGGATTAAAGGCATAATGACCACCAATTACATAAAATAAAATAATAGCCTAACCAAAAGAAACTAACCTACGGTGAGATCTATCCATTTTCTATTATACCTTAAGCTAAGTGTAATAGGCTAGGTTTTAAGTGAAAACATTAACTTTCAAAGATAATAATCACAGTATTGATTAATCCTTGTTATAGAAACCTTCCCCAGTGTTCTTCCACTAAACTATATATATATATATACTGTTATTAACTCATGATTTATCTCCTCAATTAACATTCAACCTTATTTTATTTCTTTTATTATTGTTATTATTCAAAGATTTCTATATTCTGTTTATTATTAAATTTTAATAAATTTTGGGAAAAGCTGGCACCAACCGGAACCCCGAGATAAGAGTGATTAAATAAAATCAATTAACAATTTACGAACAATTTGTTAAATTATAACAAAAAAAAATGTTAATTTCAATCGATAATTGTTAAGACCAAATGTCTCTTGTTTAAATAAATATTTCATATTTATTCAATATAATTATATTCTTTGATTATTTTACCATAAATAATATATAATTAATCTAGAGATTAAACAAATACCAGAAGTGTTATTGCATCACCTCTGAATTTGGTGATGTTCCATGAGCCCAAGAACATCCGAAATTGTCTGTCTGTGAAGTTTTTTCTATGGGTGTATTTGAAACAATGTTTTAGAGTTGAAGGTGCCATTTCTTAACAGGTGGGTTTATGATTTCCCGTTGAGACTTGAATATTGCATTCAACAGCTTAAGCGACATTATTTTTCACAAGTGACTATATTAACTTAAAAGTTAGATGCTATTTCCTTTCATATCAATGATATACCTTTTTCCCGGAAATCAACTGAGTTGTGTCCATTTTAAAACTGCACGTTTCTTGCAGATCTCTCTTTATAAAAATATGAAAACAACGCAAAACATTGAACACTGTGGCTCTCTTTTAACCTTCCACATACAGTATTACAGCCATAGATATATACTACTAAGACTGGATCGCTGACTCCGTGTTGCAAGAACGAGCCGGCGCTCTCAAGGTACCCCCACCACTGTAAAGGCACCGCTGTGCGGCGATAGCATTGAGAAGTGGGCAATTTTCGTTTGTTAAACACCGTATAGAGTTTTACAACTTGACTTTAGAGTTTACTTTAGACTTTTAATACTATTGGTAGCCTATATCATAATACTGTATGCAGGGTGTCTAGCAACAGGGAAAATAGGGAAAACCTGGAAAAGTCAGGGAATTTGACTTTTCTGGAAAAATCAGGGAAAAGTCAGGGAATTTTGATTAAGATCAGGAAAAATAACATTTCTAAGGAAAATAGTTAAAAATAACTATTTAAAATCATACATTAATACAATTTTTAAGTGAGAAAATAAACTTTAAAGATAAGATGAACTTCTAAATTAATGAATAAGAAAACTATGTATTCTGATATGTAAAAACAATTATCGGCATGTTAAGCGAGTGATTGTGGCAGCTTGTTCCAATGCACTTGCCTTGATATGACTTTGAAACCTTTCTCTAACGTGCTATTTATAAAAATGTTAGTTTTATTTGGGTATTTCGAATGTTTTCGAATTTGGGTATCTTTGTATCAATTAATTAAATATTCAATGCAAATCTGTACTGGTAGCTGGATTACAAAAAACCAATTACTGTAGTTATTTCTTTTGTTATATTGTAATAATATATAATTTGAGTAATTCATTATTTAATTCAATATTGTAGTCATAAATGCGTAATTTGCAACTGCTGGTGGTTGGTACATTAACATAGATTGTAATAAATATTGAACTGTTATAATATTACCGTGTTTAATTAAATATTTAATTAATTCCCTAAAAATTTATTTGCTCACCAAAATAATTTGATTGATTTACTAAAATTAAATTAGCATGTTTTGTTTGTGCTTTTTCTAAAATTGGTCAGGGAAAAAGTTTTTAGTCAGGGAAATGTGAGGGAAAAGTCAGGGAATTTCAAAAGGTCATATCACTAGACACCCTGTGTATGTTTATAATAACATATTATAAATAATATGTCCTACATTAAAATATAAACCATTCATAAGAAGCCATCCGTTCATTAGCCTATCCCTGACTACATTTAAAAAAATTACATGTAAGCATATATAAATTTGTTACATCAATTAAGTTGTTGTGTACAATCGAAATGAAACCATTTAAAAAATATAGCCTTAAGTTCTAACTTATAGTCTTTAGTCACATTATGTTTGGAGTTTGTAAACATATAATAGCGTAGCACTATAGCATAGTAATAGTTAAGGTTGCAAAAACAAGTTAATTGTGTCTGTTTAAACATATGCCTTTATTTTTGCATTACATTAAATCATTACATAATATATGAATGAATATATATATTCTATATATTCTAATATATATTCTAATATATTATAATGACATACATAGGCTACTTGAAATCGAATTACAGGCCTAGTGTGACTGAACAAGATAATCTTATTTAATTTTTGTCGTAGGCCTGTAGAGGCAGTATTTTCTGCGATTGTTATTTTCTTAGCTAAATCAAAATATTTTATTAAAAAAAATCAAAAATCCATGCACCTTTTCATATCAGAACTACTCATATGCAATTATAACCTTTCAGCACTTTATGAAAATAACAAACAATTTTAAAGAGGTCATTGCTTGGATAATATAATTTTCCCATATTCAAAAAACTTGTAAAATCTGTGCAGGGCAAACACGGAGATTTTGTAGTCTTAGTTAGTAGCCGAGAACAAGTTTCACAACTAATGTTAGGGGATAGTTTGCTAGCGATACACCGTGCTATAAATTAAAAAATAGGACTGTACTATATTAAAAAATAATAAAAATATACAACTGTTTCCAAAACGATGGTAAACAAACAAAAAAACATACAGTGTGCGCACCAACTAAACGTAATCCCAATGGTAACTGACACACAATGCGGCGGGAATGCCCTGCCAGTGGTGGGTGGAACAGTGACAACGCCGGCTCGTTCCTAGCGTTATTCCGCCACCTGAATCAGCGATCCATATTATTCATATCTATGATTACAGCATTCCATTGTATATAAATTATTTCTCTTTCAGTTATGAGTGAAGGGAGCATATGGATATTTTTTTTAAGATAAATGAGTCTATAGTCTCTCCACCACTGTGACCCAAAGGGCTAATGGGGTAAAGATTTTCTCTCTAGTGGTCATCCCAGATCTTTTCCAGGCCATTCAAAAGCCATGGAGGGTTTTGGGATCAACACCACGGAAATTTCCCGCACTTCCGAGAACCTTGAATCTCCTGCTTGCAAAAGCCTTGCACTCGCTCTCGTACAGCAGGTGTTGAGCCGATTCAATTCCAAGGGAGCAGAGAATCGACAGGAGTCACTCTGAAACAACCCCAATTTTTTTTGAGGCGGTTTTTGGGAGCAGCGGAGGAAAGCTTGATACGCTCACCCTGCCGTTCTTTTCTCCTCCGCAGTTGGTTCACCCACTACCACTGCCTCTCTCGCCGTTGGTCGTAAATTTACGCGTTTCGCGCTATGTTTGGAAGCATTTTTATCAACATTATTCAAAAAACGAAGCTATACAAATTGTAGGTTTTAATATCCGTTTGGTAAATTTAAAACTGGCCACTCGGGTTAATAGGGCGCATTATGCAAGATAATGACCTAATTTGTTTATACTGTAATTGTGGAAAAACTATTAATGCGACAAATTTCCTCTTTCGCCTGTTTGAAGTGCACATAATAAACAATCATTTTCCGAAAGATCTGCCCTTAATATTGTAAATTAACAAAGATATGAATTTTTGAAAAATAGTTACTTTTAAGCGTTTTTCCTACTTTTCTCGGTGGAAAATGGTCCGATTGGGGTCTATAAAAAAAATTTGTAAGTTTTTATAATTCTTTACAAATATCCCATTGTATACACAGTGCGTTGCGTGCTTCGCACATCCATCCCCGTGTTGGGGGTATTTTCAATACACAGTGCATTGCATGCTTCGCACGCCAACCCCCGTGTTTCGAGTATTTTCAATACAGTGCATTGCGTGCTTCGCACGCCAACCCCCATATTGGGAGAATTTTCAATACACAATGCATTGCGTGCTTCGCACGCCAATTTAGGGCCTATGTGTTATAGCCGCACATGTGCGTCCGCTTTAAAATATTAGTGATTATTGCGTAGAAAGGTTCAAAAATAATAATAGAGTAATTTCTACTCATTTAGGCTGTAAATATAAAAAATAAAAGGTCAGCTCCTAGCATAAGAAATACAAAATTTGCATAGCAGTGAAATGTCCCACTGGACTCTACAAATGTCCCATTAGAAGTGTCGTTGTGATCCATTCATAAAATTTTATAATATTAACGAAAAATCTTAATTTATTGTTATTTTTATTTATAAAAAATGTGCAAAAGCTCAATGCCTGATAGTTTTTGTATTTTACATACCTATGTGGTACCCTTAAAGTCACTGTGGGTGTTGTTTGCTGTTAAATTCATTAACAATGAAACTCTATTGGTTGGGCTATAGAACCAATATAAAGTGATAGAATTTGTAGATATGATATCAGTAATGTAATTTGAATTTAGTTTCCTTAGTTTTAATAATGTGTAATTTTCTTATCTTTAAATATGCACTTTTTCTATACGAA
>JAGFPH010002639.1:171058-182430 GCA_018207615.1 Philaenus spumarius | reverse complement strand
CAAAGATACAAACAAAGATAGGTACAAGAATTGCTCATTTAAAATAATAGAATTAAAAACTATTCAATGAACAGTTGATAAAACAGTATATATTGGCTTGTTTACAAACAGCTGTTTTGATCGCTTTATTTACCATTCCCTTGTTATTTTGTAACCAACATGGCAACCCATAAGACCCTATGTTAAAATTTTTCAACTTTTAAATTAGATTTTCTAAAAATTGCGTTTTTACACGAAATACGACTATATGGGTGTACTTAAAAATGAAAACTACACATAAATACAAAATTTCTTTGAATTCGTTGGAGCCGTTTTCGAGATACAATAATTGTTCATTTATAGTAATAGGATTTTATGCACTCTATTGAATAAGTCGTACAATTTATATTGTGTCTTAAATTGTCTATCCTATATTACAAGGTGTGTCTACTAATAGTCAAAACAATTAGTTTTAGTATTCCACTCAATATAAACATTTAACCAGTGTAAGATAGTCTTATGTCAGTTTTGACAATGCTTTTGTATGTTTTTTTCTCAAGTTAATAATTTTATCAGCTGACTTTATTTTCTATAACCAATACCACTGCCTAAAATTTAATACCTCATTAGTATCAATTAAATTACACTTTTAATTTAACACTGTTTTGGTTGCAAACATCGTTTACCAAAACCAGGTAAACCGTCTTACACTTTTCATCAGATTTCATTTACTTAAAGTTTGTTTTCAGTGTTGTCAAACTGAAATGTTTACAGACTGTGTTGTTCAGTGTTTACAGATCCAACAATAATGTGTCTAAAAATTATGGTATCAATTACGAAGAACTCTAGTAACAATATTTTACTTCATTCAGACCTGTGGATACGTTCTAAACCGAATCATCGGTTTACTCTAAATAAACATAACTTGTTTCCAAGAATTTAAAATTTGTTACACTTTCTCAAATTCAGATAAAACAGAGTAAATAAAATGTGTATTTGTGGATATTATTTACTACATGTATCAGTAGACTTGTACGTAACATAACTCGTGTAAATACTGCATTTCTTAACTAAATATTTCAAGGTCTTAATCTCAAGGTTTACCAGTAAAATTACGTACTAGATTACTTTTAGGTATTTATACATTCACCATCTTGCAAACCTTGCAGTACGTGTAAATAAGAGTTTTGTCTTTATATATTAGTGAAAAAATAAAAGTTTAGAAAATGCTGTTTCAATCGTAAAGAAATAATTATAGAATGTGTTAAAGCAACCATGACTCAATTGAGCCTGTAGCTTCCGGCTATAATACAAAGTCATTCATGTGCATGTATGCAGGTGTTTGTTCAAGAACATGAGTGCCTTCAAATTAATTGAAACTGCGTATGTCTGAAATTGTGTATTTATACCTTGGTTAAAACAGCACTATTCAAACTGTTTGGAACCATTTGTGAGTTAACATATTTTATTCTCTCATTATTTTGATTGATTTCCATAATCTCTTTCTAGTTGTTTTTGACATTTTGTTTTTAATAAATATTGATAATACAAAATGGAATTTCCTTACATTTTATCATAAATAAACAGATTGTCATGCTAAAACTCTGCGAGAAATGTTCAAATTTAACTGCGGGAAACAGATAACACAATAACTAAGTTTTATACAGATTTTACTTTGTTTTAACTGTGTGCGTATTACGTAATACTACCTTTGTACTATGCTAAAAAAAAAAATAACGTCTCTTTAACAAAATCTGACACTACTACTGTTTTAACTCGGTCAATTGGCTCTGGTATTAACCACTAAGGTGCCAAATTGTAAATTTTTTTTTTAGTAACAATTATAAGTTATTGAATTTCTAACTTTGTAGTATCTTCTCATTACAAATATAATACATTGTACTTATTTTATAGAAAAATAAATGTTGCTTTGATTATAAATCGAACACTAACATAAGGGATAAAATAAAATAATACTTGCATTTAGCTTTGACAAAGCTTACAATAAACTATTATTTCTAAAGGAATAAGTTTAAAATAATCAAATCTATTCGTTATATTATTATTACTAGTATTACAGTTTTAAAATATTACCGGTGAAAGATTTTCTGTTTTTGTTTGTGTAGGAAGGAGCAATACATTTTTAATTCCATCGTAACGTATAGACCTTCATAGGCATCTCTCTGTTGATCCACTTAGCGTTATTATAATTACTCGTACAATCACATATCCAAACAGGTTTTCTCCACTCATTGAAAATGATCATTAGGTAGGTGAGTTTGTACATCGCTAGGTGAGTTTACATCAATTTCTACTGATAACTTATTATAATTTAATTATTTTGAGTAAATAGAATTTTACATTATTCCTTTTAGCTCAGCAAACTAAAAAAAAAAAAAATTTAATTTTTAATATTAAGAGTGTGTATATAATTTAGTCTGAGTATAGGTTATATTGTTACATTAAATAATAAATATTAATTGTTTTAGGCGCATTCATACCAAAATTTATATAAATTCTTGTGAATTAGTAAATTAGATTCGTTAAGGTGTTTTAAACGATTTATTATATTTACATGTTTTAAAATAAAACAGTTTATTTAAAGATACACTTTATCTAGTTATTTAATAGTAGAATATTATACTTTTTACTTGTTTCCCCTATTGAGTGCGCAGTCTATTGTTAAAAATATAATTGATGTAAATAAATTAGACATTTTCTACTGCTTTGCTAAGAGAACTGTAGACAATTTATTAGATTTATAGTTTAGAAGGTAGAAGACAATACAATTTAAGAAGGTAGGTTTTCACATTTTTACTATAATTATACGTTTAATTATAACTTTTGTATATGTCCATGTAATAATATGTTGTTAGGAGCTTAATTTAGCAATTTATACATATTTTATTACATCTAACCTAAAAGTTTAAATAAATTTTACATCGCATACATTTTATTTGTGGTTTAGTGATTGTTATATTAATCACTTACGACCAAATTCATTTATAGTTTAAAAAGTGTATGCTGAAATAATAATAAGAATTTGTTTATTTTGTAAACTGTATCATTTAGGTTGTAAATATTGCTTCAAGGTCAGAAAGATTGGATAAGCATAGTGTGACTATTGCTTTGCTTAGAGTTTGTTTAAACAGCCTAACAAAAATAGCATTTATTTTTATAAGTTAATTAACAATAGTCGTTCATTTAAAGATACATTTGATGTAGTTATTAATTTAA
Source organism: Philaenus spumarius (assembly GCA_018207615.1). Lineage (NCBI taxonomy): Eukaryota > Metazoa > Arthropoda > Insecta > Hemiptera > Aphrophoridae > Philaenus > Philaenus spumarius. The sequence continues at coordinate 179,214 of JAGFPH010002639.1, read as the reverse complement.
TATTTAGTAGATATTTATTAGTAAAAGACAAATACTTCTATCATACTTTTCACTTGTATAATTGGTGTAAATAAATTAGACATTTTCTAGTGTTTTACTAAGAGAACTGTAGACAATTTATTAGATTTATAGGGTAGAAGGTAGAAGACAATACAATTTTAGAATATAGGTTTACACTTTTGTATTATATTTATACGTTAAATTATAACTTCTGTATATGTCCATGTAATAATATGATGTTAGGAGCTTGTTAGTTAAGTTTATTTTCTAATTTATACATATTTTATTACATCTAACCTAACATTATTGACATTTAGCCTATTTATGATAAACTATAAACAAACTACTATTTAGGGTGATTTTTCATTTCAAATTACTCTAAGAAGTAAATTATACAGTAACATAAACATAGCGGCCTACCACTAATAAAACATCTGATCATTGTACTGACATTGAAAACATTTACATCAACTGTGCTGTGTGGACAAATTTTACTTTTGAATAATTTAAGAAAAACTACGCAGAATACTAATTTTATGAGTCTATTGACTAGTTCCAATCTATTTATGGTAGCCGAAAACCCCCCAAAAAATAAATAAACATTTAAAAAAATCCTTGTCAAAAATAAATAAAATTTTTGTCAGGACAAACATGTGTATTAGATTTTATTACATATAACCTAAAAATTTAAATACATTTTAAACAGCATTCATTTTATTTTGGTTTAGGTTCTTGTTAAAAAGTGTTTGCTGAAATAATAATAAGAATTTGTATTTTGTTTGTTTTGTGTATCATTTAGGTTGTAAATATTGCTTCAAGTTCAGTAAGTTCATTAACAATAATACAGCTTATTCAACCATTCAAGTTCATTTAACCAGTTAATCTATAAGCCAATCAGTTGGTTACGACATGTGTTTATTTTGACTTACAACACTGTTCTCTTTAAGGTACTAATAAATTACTAAATCATTACTCGTTCAGTCTAATTTGTCTTTCTATTTTTAGACAATTATTTTTGAAGGTTTGACTTCTTGATTTGACTATTTCAGTGTACGTCAACAATAATACATAATAGTTCACTTGGATTGGCCTATAGGACTGTACAGTTCAAAGAAATTTTATCTCTAAAAGCTAATTTTACTATGGTTTAACTTGACTTTAGCAGTACTAGTACCGTTCTCTGTGAGGTAGATAGTACTAAGTTTGCTAGATTTAACTGCAGTGTGTAGTCGTATACGGATACCGTTTTCTATAAGGTTCTTGTACATGGTACCTTATTAGTTACTAAATAAATCATCACTCGTTCTGTCCTGTTCACCTGTGAGGATACATCTATTTTCTAGACGATCATTTGACTTTAGCAGTACAACAAAAATCTACATAATATTTTTAACAATACATGTTCAGACTAACCCTTATAGTTTAAACATTTCAAAGGTTGCGCCATTTTATTTGCCTTTAGCTCCTCTGTAGTAATTTATTTAATTAGCATGGAGTACATGATTTGACTTTAGCAGTACACTTTAACAGTAGTACTTTATAGCTCACTACTTTATTATTCGTTCAGTCTAATCTAGACATTTGACCTGTGCAGATCGTTCGGTGTTTATCTAGTTTGATTGACAAATTTGGAGTAATCATGGATCCTGTGTACATGATAAATACTAGGGAATCTTATGTTGCACGTTTTAGGGTGTATGGTTCTGTCACGACTTTTAAATTCAACCCGGTCCCTAAAGACGTATCAGAAATTGATTGGCTAAAAAGGGGGTTTGCAAGTTTGGTTGAGAGAATGAAAGCTGATTCTTCAGACAACGATCAATTAGGGTTTACATTAACAAGTCTAAATTTGAAAAGTAAGGAACCGGGATATGTTGCTTTCCGACCCGCTAGCCAGGTGCACGGGGACCTTATTTGGGATATTTTTGGAGGAATTATTCAGAGTAATGCGGAGTCAATTAAATCGACAGATACTTTCAAAGTTGAGTGCACTAGAATCAATCTTCCTGTAGGCAGTGGTAGACAAAGACCAGGGATTTATAATAATTTCAATGAAGAGTGTAAGGCACGACGGGGTATAGTCACCATACAAAATTCTGATAATTTATGCTTAGCTAGAGCGTTAGTAGTAGGTAAAGCATTTGCTAAAAGAGATACCCAGTACGAGGTCAATGGCAAAACCCATGCTAAAAGAGATCCCCAGTACGAGGCCATACGGGAAGACAAGGGGCAAAGGCAGCTATTCAGAGCCAAGAAACTTATGGCTAAAGCCAGGGTGGTCATTCCAGAGGATGGTGCAGGAATACCGGAATTGGAAAAATTTCAGGAACACTTAAAGAAATACAAAATTACAGTTTACAATTTTAACAGAAAAGGACGTGAAGTGTATTTTAACGGTGAAAATGAAAGTGCTGTCTACAAAATAAACCTATTATTTAACGAAAATCATTTTAACGTAATTACTAGTTTGACCTCAGCATTTGCTTGCAATTATTACTGCGAAGCCTGCCACGTTCCTTATGATCACAAAGGAGCGCATAGATGTCAAAACATTTGTCCAGCGTGTCAGACAGTATCTCCTCCTTGTAAATTGGAATATGATGGAATAAATTGTTCTAAATGCAACCTTCACTTTAAAAATCAAATTTGTTTCATCGCCCATGAAAGTGAACGTTGTAAGACCGTTAAAAAGTGTACCGAGTGTGGTAAGATTGTTAGAAAAAATGAACGTAAATCGAAGCATGTTTGTGGCGAAGTGTATTGTAAAACTTGTACGGAATACAAACCTCCTAATCACCAATGCTTTATGAGAGTCGATACAGGAAAACCCAAAACTAAAGACTTTTTATTTATATTTTTTGATTTAGAAACCCGTCAAGACGAGTTTATCGATTCGGAAACTAATGTGCATAAAGTTAACTTGTGCGTGAGTCAACAGTTTTGTCACGGGTGCCTTACAGGCCAATCGTGCGAAACATGTGGGACCCGAACCCGTGTATTCAGAGAGGATCCTGTCAATGCTTTCATGACGTACGTAATGGATGTGCGCAAAGCGTACAAAAACGTAACAGTTTTAGCGCATAATGGATCTTCTTTCGACCATCAATTTCTCCTAAAATACATCCTAAACGAGACCAAATTCACCCCCGAACTTATTATGCGAGGAACCAAAATTGTACTAATGGAGATGGACAATGTTAGGTTCATAGATTCGCTAAATTACTTCCCTATGCCCCTATCTGCACTTCCTAAAGCTTTTGATTTACCTCCTGAGAAAAAGAAGGGTTATTTTCCCCACCTTTTCAATACAGTGAAAAATCAAAATTATAAAGGACCTATACCCTCCAAACAGTTTTATTGTCCAGAATCCATGTTTGATAAAAGTCACAAAGAGTTTGAAAAATGGCATGATGAACAATCACAGGCTAACTACGTTTTTGATTTTCAAAAGGAAATTGTAGAGTACTGTATATCGGATGTAGACATTTTAGCACAAGCATCCTTAAAATTCAGATCAATGTTTTTGGAACAATGTAATGTGGATCCATTTTTAGAAGCGGTTACAATAGCTAGCGCATGCAATTTGGCGTTCAGACGTAACTTTTTGAAACGGAATACTATTGGTCTGGTACCTAAGAATGGGTACCGTCTTGTGGACAATCAATCAGCAATTGCCCTGCAATGGTTGACCTGGGAAGAGGAAGAACGGGGTGTTCGGATTCAACATGCAGGCCGTGAGAGGGAAGTCAAAATCGAAGGAGTGAAAGTCGACGGTTTTGACGGTAAACGTATCTTTGAATTTCAAGGGTGCTACTTTCACGGCTGTCCAAAATGTTTCCCCTACAAGAGGGAAGCTCCTCTTAAAGAAGACCCTTCAGATAGCCTTCAGTTAAGATATGAAAGGACCAGAACAAAAATGGAAAAGTTGACAAAAACACCCTACGAAGTTGTAGAGATGTGGGAATGTACGTTTAAAGCTTTAAAAGAAAACAAGAAATTGACCTACTTAAATTCTCTCCCCATACTAAATACCTTACCACTCAACCCGAGAGATTCTTTTTTCGGCGGTAGGACCGGAAACGCAAAAACATATCACAAGTGTGTCGATAACGAAACAATTGAGTATGTAGATGTATGCTCACTCTATCCGTGGGCGTGCAAATACGGAAAATATCCTGTAGGTCACCCTACTATTCACGTAGGCGATAGAGAGTGTAGGAAAAAAGGCCTAGAGGTGGAAGGTTTGTTAAAGTGTAAAGTGCTACCCCCGAGAGATTTGTATCACCCTGTCCTGCCTGTAAGAATGAACGATAAATTAATGTTTGTTTTGTGTCGTGCATGCGGTGAGAACTTGTGCTTGAATGACTGCGAACATAGCAGCGAGGAGAGGGTATTGGTAGGCACATGGACAATGGACGAGATAAGAAAAGCGGTGGAAAAAGGTTATGTGATTTTGGACATGTACGAGCTTTGGGAATACAAGATGGCAACGTTTGAAAACGGCGGGTTATTTACAGATTTCATCAACACGTTTTTAAAAATAAAACAAGAAGCTAGTGGTTGGCCTGCTTGGTGCAAAACGGACGATGACAGAGACAAATATGTCAACGATTATTTTATTCACGAGGGAATACAGCTTGACCCCTCTAGAATCGAGAAGAACGGCGGACTCCGTTCCCTTTCAAAATTAATGCTTAACTCTTTCTGGGGAAAATTCGGACAGAGGGAGAACCAAACTAAAGCGCTTATAATAAGAGATCCGTCTGTCCTTTTTCAATTAGCAACAAGTCCCTCCATAAAAATTAACAGGGTACTGAAAATCAACGAAGAAGCAATGTTAGTTAACTGGCAATACCTTGATGAAGTCGGTGAATCTTTGAAAAACGTCAATGTTGTTCTGGCTGCGTATACAACTGCCCAAGCCCGACTTAAATTATACGAACACCTTGACGTCCTATGTGACAAAGTCTGTTATTACGATACTGACTCCATAATCTACCTGCACAAAGAGGGGGAGTATAAAATCCCAACAGGTGACTACCTAGGACAAATGACAGACGAATTAAAAGACTACGGACACGGTTCGTACATTTCAGAATTTGTTTCCGGTGGTCCTAAAACTTACGCGTACCAAGTATTTTCTACCAACAAGAATGCTATTGTAGAGGTATGTAAGATTAAAGGCCTTACCCTTAATTTTAAAACTTCTCAGAAACTTAATTTTAATAAACTGAAAGAAATGGTGCTGTGTGAGAACAAAGAGTCCTTAGTAATTCAAGAGAATAGAATTAGGAGAACTAAAGATAACGATGTTGTAACTGTAAAGGAAACTAAAGTATTTAAAGTAACTGGGCCTAAAAGGAGATTTGAGGGAACTTATAATACTTTACCCTTCGGTTATAAAAGATCAAAAACACAATAGCTGACTCATTTTCCATTCACACTTAAAAAATGTAATGCAAATTAACTTCCAGAAGACAATAAACTCAATTTTACAAAAGGTTAAGTGATAGCATGGGTAAGAATTAAATATTAATGTTATGTTTGTAGATATTAATAGATCTTGGTCGAAAAGAAGGTTATACAACTGTCACGTTGTAAACTAATTCAGGTCAATAGTGTCTCATCTAATTATTCATAAAACCAAAAGTTCTCAGTAATCGTAGGTCCACTTTGGAAAAGCCTTGGTGTAAATACTGGTTACTGAAACCTACTGACATAACGTAAAAGTCTCTAAGACACCCGTGACTCCTCCAGTCTTTGTCACATCTTCGTTCACTTCTTGGATATGGTTTACATCTACGGACGGTCTGACTATCATTTTAATCAATTCCTAAAAGGTTAGGTATACCTAGAGAATCCTTTTAGGATAGGTGGGTACAATAAAATTCCACGACTAGAAAGAGAGATATGTTGAACTCTCTGTGTGTGTGTGAGTGTGCGTGTGTGTGCGTGAAAGGTCCTCTGGAGCGGTGTTAAAACCTCTAAGACTGAATGGCCCTCTGGCGCGGGAAGCTGTACTGCTATAATCCCCGTAAGGCTGAATGTAACGGAGATGCCAACATTCTGGTTGGGCATCACGGAAGCAGGAGGGTGTGGGGCCTGCTTCACCCCTTCGGGGGTTTACATATCCCGTACCATATGATTACCCCGTCAGTTGAACGATGGATGTGCGACGAGCTATTGCTGGTGAAAAATACTAAGAAGGGTCACGGGGACTGTAAAGGGTCAAGAAGGGTTTCAGTAAGATGTAAAAGTCCATGGTGGTTCATTATGTACACTTATAAGATAATTAGACTTTTCTATTAATTTATGGTGAACATACAATTGATTCAACCCTCTCTATCAATTGACCTTTCTCTTGAATTTATTTTAAAGTTTTTTTTATTTATTTTTTATTCAAAATTTCTTATTCCCCTTCAAATCTCCTTGCTATTTTAAGGCTAACAAAACGATTTTTGTTTATCTCGGTAAAAGACCTTTTACCACACACAGACTGACAATAGTTTCCAAAAATATCACGGCTTATTAAATGACAAATGAACAAGCATATACAAATTCCCGTGTCATACACGCATCAGACTGACAGTATTCACTTTCTTGAAAATGTCCTCAGAAGCTATTAACTATGTTTCTGACATCCATTATCAGGTGTAGCGAACATATAGCTACCCAACGGGAGGTGTAGGCTCTTTCTGATGATTGAGGATATAGACCCGTCGAGAGTTATAGACTCTTTCTAACGATTGAGGATGCTCCCGTAAAACAAAAAGCAAACGATGTTCCGACCGTACCTCCTGGGTAGCTATGGAAAGTGGTCGATTCCCATCTATCTCATTAGAGATGTAAAGTAATTATTTTAGTACTAATTACTCATCATAATCTTAAATCCGACATAATGTTTAAAACAAGTCAACTCAAAATGATGGTTAGGCATTCATTACAACAAGAGCCATCCCGTAGTTTAGCCTGTTTAAGATCCATCCTAGATGCTAATGCCAAACACACTTGCACAGTTATTTCTAAGGTAGAGATAACTTTTATTTGATTTATGACTTTGGACAACTTCAAAATTTTTATTATTTTTCCAAATTACCTTGACGCTGGTAAGAGAGTTTTTAAGGCAATCTATATGTTATTGTTAACTTGTTAATTCTTAGGATTTTTTTTTTTTTGTCAAGTTTTAAGACTACATTTTAATGGGTATATATGTGGTATTTAATATACGTTCAAGTTCATTCGTAGAACGAACGTCGTCAACATGGGACCCGTTCTTAGACTTCTCTCAAAACGTATAACCTGTGAAAACAAAAAGTTTCACCTTACAGACTTAGAGTTTGACTTCTCGTTGACAGATCCAATCGATCCTTTGGAATGGCCTTTAAAGTTCTCAGAGTGCATTGTGGACCACATAAAAGAGAACATTTTGCCTTTTGATCATATTGGTATAACAATATCACATCCTGAATGTACAGTGAGTGTTCCTTTCATGTCTGTCTCCAAGCTGACACCTTACGTTTTTGATAACTGGTTTGAAAGGGCATATCATAATGTCAATTTGATATCTGAAAAGGTACTTATCAAAGTTACACGTGTTCAAAACTGCTTCACTGGCTCCTGCATTGACTCTGATGTTTTCGAAGACGACTCCAGAGATATCATCTACGACAGTATTGGCGCTTTCGAAGATGAAGAAGACGTCTAATTTTTGACAAAAACCGTATTGGAAGATTTGCAGAAATTACTAATAACTGTTGATTGTATTATGAAATAAAAGACAAATTATATTTAACCTATGTATTGTCTTTCATTTGTCTATTAATCCCATCCTAATACCTAACGATTTTGTCTTATTTATAGTCTTATATAGTACATCTTGCGAATGTACCCTCTAAAAATATGTAATTTGTCTTTTAAGAAAAAAAAAAGTTACTTTCTTTAAAAGTTGAAAATTTTTCCTCTCTTCGTACATCCTACCTAAATTACGAAGAAGATTCATTGAAATAATAATTGTTTATTTTGTTGGTGTGGTAACAGCCTTTTTCACCTCTGAGGTAATATTTAGGAATACTATGTACCTGTAACTTCATTATTGCAGCTTTTTAATAATTATAATAATTTACTTGCTGTAAATACCTTGCAGTAATATTTTTATA
>JAGFPH010002639.1:160696-170958 GCA_018207615.1 Philaenus spumarius | reverse complement strand
AGTCCCATAAGAGCCCATGTTAGCGTTCAAGTATGGCGACGTCTACTGCGAAGCCTGTTGATGTCTCTGTGTAGATGAAACAACCGTAACTAAGTAAATTCAAAAATTATTATTTTAAACAGACATATAAGGGTAAATACAATAAATGTATTTAGAATAATTCAGAGGCTTGAAATATAAAATAAATAAAGATATGTTTACATGGAAACGTTTTTTTTTTTTTTTACTAGAACTTGAATTTTTTTTTTGGAACGTATCACCGAGAAGTATAGCATTCAACCTTTTTATCATCAAAAAACTGCATTCAATCAATAAATACAAGTTATTTTGTGTTATGGATTTCAAATTGTGCTTTTGTTAAACTTTTGAATACATCTGAAATTACCATTCATATTAATATGCTGTATCTAAAAAAATTCTGATAGAACATAAACAGTTTTCACTAAAGATTAATGGATTTATTTATTCTTGATTATAACCACTTGAACCTCAGTTTTATTTACTTTTAGATAAGTAATTCCTGAATGTGTCAATGTGCAGGTACAACATAATGAACTTTCAACAACTTCCCAACGGTAGCTACGACTACATCCATGTAGGTGACTGGAACAACGGAACCCTTAATGTCTGGAGAGACATGCAGTTGGGGAAGAAGCACGGACCTGTAGTCGAGTCCGTCTGCTCACGACCTTGTCCTCCGGGCTACTACAAGGTAATCTTATAACGTTATAATAATTCGTTTTATGTAGCTAGAAACACTCCTGACATTCTTATACAAATTTCACTAATTGCAATTAGTTTAGAATATTACAGTTAAATAAAAACTTTTGAAGTGGAGTTAAGGTTCATATAATTTAATTTAATCTATACTTATAAAAGCCAAATACCATTGACTCATTGACTCATTACAGTTTCTCCAAAACCACGAGGCCTACAAACATGAAATTTGGCACTAATAATCTTTATAGGCTCTAAACGAGTACTAAGAAAGGGTTTCCGAAAATTCGAAATTTTAGGGGGTTTTGGGGGGTTAAAGTTACTAAATCACGATTTATCAAAATCTACCGAACGGTTTGGAATTTTGGTATGTAGCTTCCTCTAAGGCCCTAAGTGCTCGCTAAGAAAGAGTTTTTAAAAAAATCGAAATTTTATGGGAGGTTTGGGGGGATCAAAGCTACTAAAAATCCCCATAAGAAATAGCCTACATAGTGTAATATATTTATTGATATAATATATTTTTTGTTAATATACATTTAACTTTGATTTGTCTATCCGTGCAAAGCCGGATCTGGCCAGCTAGTTTAATATAAATTTAAACTTGAGCTCATATTAACCAATGTCAATTAACTATATACAATGAAATTAATATTATATAAAACAAATATTGTTTAAACATATTCTGCATATTCTGAAGAAGAATGTGTTTACATATTCTGTCATCCCACCAAATCTTTGGCACAACGTCTGGATCTTTCCTACCTCCAACTCAGATCTCCTCATCCATCTCAGATTCATTGAACTACCTGACTTGTGGTCGTCCTCTATTTCGTCTGCATAAAGGAGGGTTTACACCGAAATGTTATATATAACATTGTGATTAGCAAAATTTGAATAAAATTTTTGTCATTAACAGTTTTACGCCTACTGTTTACACCGGTCTACAACAATGTTAAAAACATTCCATCGGGTTGTCTGAATAGGAAATAACGAAATGTTATTTACATGTTATAAATTATTGACCGTCGCCTGATTTTCCTTAGGTTTTTTCAACTACGTCTAGAACTGCCCGATAATTGTTATCTTTTATCGATTTCCGCCCACTCGCAAATCAAAAATACATGAAATATGCTACCAAGCGTCATTTTTCTCCTTTTCGTTGTATTCTTTATTTTAGAGTTCCACAAACATTCATTCTTACGGTATTCTTCGATCAGCATCATAATTTCCTCCTTTGACTACTTCATTCTTGACTTGGATAACAATTTAGAGACTATGGAATATTAAACAAAGCATTACACAACTGCACTATTTCGATCAAGTGTATATTGAAAAACCCATTCGCCTACTCTCACTACTGATTCGCCTACATGCCCTCCTTCGACTAAAATGTTATTAGCAATGTTAAAAACTCCAATACTAGTACAAACAATATTTAAAAAATAAAAATAACACTATTCTCACTCACATAGGTTTAATAATCAAACGCATTTCAACGACGAAGTCGTCATCCTCAGTGATATATGAGCTACAACTGACAGATTATAACTGACCCGATTATGAGTCACCCGTCAAGCTTAAAGTGTATTTTATAGTACAAACAAGTTAATAACATTGTATTTCTAAAATTCTTTGATCTTGACCGCTGCCAGAGCGATCGAAATATTGCTTGTATTGGCAATGTTATTCACAATGCGATTAACCTGTTACTGAAAAAAATTAAAATATTAATAGTAAAAAATAAATGTTAATAGCAATGTAATAATCAAAACCGTTGACTCCTTTATACACGTGACCTAACCATCGCAATATGACTTGTTCCAAAAAATCTGACACTTCACAAAAGTTGTTATATATCTTTATTAGATACTAGGGGAGACCCCTGCTTGCTCCGCACGCCAACCCCCAATGGTACCTTCTAAAAACATATATGTTATGTTTTATTTATAATAAAGGTGTAGTATTAATAATAACCTCAAAACTAAGATGGTAAATATTGTTAAATGTTCAAACCAAATTATTTCTTATATTTTATAACAGCAGTTAATAATGGGTAAAAGAACCAGCAAGGCTCAGGTTTACACTTTAAAACCCTAACCTAAAAGGTGGAAATACAAAAATAATTGCTTCAAATTATGAAATCAGCTGTTAATGGAAATATTAAAGCAGCTATGTTATCTGTTATTTTATTCAATTGGTTGCTATTGTATTAAATGTAAATACATGTGTTGATTTATCATTCTAGACATAACCTAAGATTTTTTCCGACTAAATTTACAAATATATTGAAATAAAAAAAAGTTTTTACCGAAATTAATTATAGCATATGTTACTCAGGGAAAGTGTAGCTTTTTATTGGTAAAACTATTTTTTCAATCGGTTCAGTAGAGCCAGAGATTACCCCCTACATACAAACAAACAAACAAACAAACAAACAAACAAACTAACAAACAAACTTTACCTCCTTATAATATTAGTATAGATATACAGCGTTCTCTACTTTAAAGTATAACCTACATATTCCGGAGCACATCTCTTTCAGATTTTCGCTAAGGCAGACAGGTCTAAGATACTGATACTTTTAAACAGGTGTTTATGTGATTTGATGTGAACTGATTCATGGCTCGTTTAAGAGAGAGGATTTAAATGCAGGTTTCCTCTTAGCAGGATAGCAAATATTTTAAAACTACAAAAGTTAGTAACTCATGTAATATTTTGATTAAGTTTGCATGCTATTTTACACTTTACAAAGAAAATCGCCACTAAAATCCTCCCAAATTATGGTAGACATGTTCCAGAATAATACGTTTTTACCGTTAGTACGAGAATAAAATTTTAAGTTCATCCGCATCTGAGCCGCGAAATAATTATTTTTTTAAACATTCAACCATATATTATTTTATTGCTTGTAAAAATCACAAAACCTTACGCCAAAATCCAAAATGCAAAACAATCTTAACCTAATCGGTTCACCATAGTCCAGTATTTAAATTAGTTTTTAGTCTTTTATTTTTTGGGGGGAATAGCAAAAGTGTCGCTGTGAAGATACATTTATAAAGTGTAGTTAGTAACACTTCAAGGGCATACAACAAAAAATATTACAGCATTCAAAAATAAATATTAAGAAAAGGATTAAGTATACAAGACTGTAAACACTTAGTTTCTACAGAAACTGTTTATAAATGCACTCCTGTGATAACCGCTTATTACCGGTAATGTATTTGAGTCTTATTGTTACGAGATTGGATTGGTAGTGGCGAGATATGGTAATTCTGGCATTCCTGATAAATTCTTTGGTTCCATTCTGATTTAAATTAATATAAACTAGGAACATAGTAATACTTGGTATATATGCTGATCCTAATGTTTAATTTGTATACTGAAATGCTTATTTAATACATTATACTCAAAGAATTATAATAATAATATTTACTGACTTCTTACGTTAATTTCTATTATTGTTGATGGGTAAAATTTGAAAATTTATAACTATAATAGCTAAAACAGAAATCTTATTGCTTTTGTTTCAAATATGAATTCCTTCCTGTCAAAAATATGATATTTTTTTGTTGTCATCATTTGGAATCATTGTTTTATTAAAAAAAACTACAATTCAAAATGTATTATTAAAACTTTTAAATGAAAAGTAGTGTAATCCAGACGTTTTATCAAATAAAATATTATACTGGTCGAAACCGAACGTCTTATCTATGTAAGAGCAAGTTAATTCAACGTCACTTCTGTAAATTGTTCAATGGTAGAATACTAAACTAAAGCGAGTTTCTTCATTTTATGTTTCTAGCAAAAGTTATTTATTCGTTGGTTTTCTTTGACCTAACTTATTCTTTCATTCTGTTGTTCATTTTATCCAACAATATTAAGTCAATAAACATTATTATTAAATTGCTATTTTATTTGTAAATCGATTATATTTTTTTATTTTGTGACTACACGTTTTACTATAAGCAGAATTTTAAGGCGAGGTGTTATAAATCTACGTTTAGTTAGTATTAAACAGCTTTTCAATTATTAAATCATTATCTTCTGAAATTTTTTGTTTTTTTCTCAAGATCCTCTTTTGGCAGTAAAGCATGTAGCCACAAAATAGAAACCATACAGACAAAACTTAATATTGCATTTTCATCCAGTTCTAAACTACTTTTAAAGTTTTAATTGTCAAGCTCATCGGGAAGTTAGATTAAATCGATTGCAAAATTTGCACCGAACAGGCAAGCAGACAAACATGAATGCGAGTTAGTAAAAACATGGTAAATTGTTTGTTAATTACAACTGCTAGCATATACTATTGTTTAAGAATATGACTAATAAAGGTATTTTTGTAAAATATAAGCAGTTTTTAAAACAACAATATAAATTAAATGTTAGGCTATACTTCAAAAACATTATCCTAATTACAAATATGTTGGACTTGTGGTCTTTTTACAGTTGTTACAGTAGGAAATAAGGCTAAGCAGAGTGTTTTAACTATGTCGGTTTGGTAAGGAAACAATCACAGCAATTCTTCATGTGTTTACTGCTGGATAGTTGCCAGTGCCAAGCCAAGTTCGCAACCATTTTATAATTTCATAAATCACATCCACCATCTTCCTTATTGTTATGTACAACTCTACTAACATCTCTGGATTTTTGCTTCCACCACGGTAGTTTAATGTTGACAGAAAAAACGGCTTTTTGTGACGTGTAAATTATTCTTCATCATAACCTGTTACGTGTAATATCTCTACATAAACTACGTTCTATCTGTAAGTCAGTTTATAACTTGGAACTACTAATTTGATTTTCATATAATTTTCCAACGTATATGTACAATCCGGAGAGGGTTTAGGTTTTATCAAAATCGGTTCAATAAATCCCACATTGTTAACAAAATTCTCTGTTTATCTTATTAAATCTAGTGTCATACTAAATATGTATTTTTGATTTGAACTAAAATCTGATTAAATTTATAACATCTTGGTATGCTAAAATGTAATTGATATATAGATTTTCTTCATAATTTTCATATTTTCTTAAAATGTTTTGCAACAACTATAATGATAAGAACTAGAATCACGGTGTTGCAGTTTTGGGTCTAGGACTTGAACAAAAGGCAAGACTAAGAATATTATAAGCCTAGCAAGAAGAAAATAGCGGAGTATTTGAATAGGTTGTCTACTGAATTTTACTTTTAAATAATAGCAATTGTTCACAGTTAACAAAGTATGTTTAGTAAAACAACTCGTACTCACGTTATATTTTTCTAATCAAAAAGAAAGGGAAAATGTTTATTTTAGAAAAATCTTATAAACAAACTAACAAGCTTACAAAATATTAACATTAATTTGATATTACAGGTTTATTTTGAATTTGGTTAGTAATTATTCATAACTAAAAATTTACAAAACGTTGCTATCTCAAATCCTTGCAATTTGAATATCCTTGAAATGAACTAAATCAGTTTAGTATTTTTTTTCATTTAATATGAGTAATATAATCTGTCCCGTCTATTCTATCATTAAATTTTGAATGTTGTAATTTCTCTATCGTATTACACTACAATTAATTATAAGACTAATAGCTGCCACATGTATACACCCTTAAAGATAGTCTCTCCTAAAATATGGAAACGAAATTTATTGTCATTTATTTGGTTGTCTTTCTGAAGAACAATAAGGTTTAATTAAAATTATTGTTTGAAATTTGCTACATCGATAGAAACTTTCTCTCAGATCCTTTTATAATTCTCGCCCTTCAGAATAAAAAAGCAAAACCCTCAGCGAAAACACATATCACCCCAAAAAGCACATTTTTTAAATGAAAGTTTCTACGAGTTTCAATGATGTATCTAGAAATGTAAAAAATAAAGAATCCTTAAACTGAGGTTTGGGTCACTCTGTACATGACAGCAATGTCCACTTACAAGTGGGCGGAGTCTCGGTCACAGCTCGTGTTATACCAATTATTGATTAAGCAAACATGGGGCTTTTGTGGTACACGTTGGTGGCGTACGTCATATTCTATGAAGTGTCACAAAAGAATCACCTTACAACAACTTGTAAGTTTGCAGAAGAAAATATTTAGAAATCACTCGTTCGTAAAATAAACAGCTGAGTTGATTTTTGATGCCCTTTTGCACCCAGTTTACATGCATTCGTTCACCTTGGAAATAGTATGCGCCATTTGCAGCACTTTAATTACAAAATTTAAATTTAAACATAACTTATTGTGATAAGACTTACAAGACGAGGGGCTAGGGTTTCTTTTCTTTTACTGGCCGACCGCTTGTTTTCTTTCAAGAAAGGCTTTTAAAGTATTAAAATAACATCCAGTACTATCTACCACTTCTATAACTTAAGCTACATAATATTTTCGACAAATGTATCACTAAGTTTAAGATCATAGGTTGCCTATATGTTTTATATATCAATGACAAAACAAACATTCCCATAGAAACATTGCAGGTAAATGTTAGATAAATACCTTTGTTTTATTAAATCATTTTTGATTTAAACAATTGGGATTCCGCCTGTGTATAAATGTTTGTTACTGAACCAAACCGTGAAATACAATGGAGATGCAACTTGTAAACTCAAGATTGTTCCACAGATAACATTAAATTAGGTCACATTAACTGTGGACAGGTAGAGCGTGGTTCGGACCTGATATTTTGTGGTGCAATAGTTTAGAATAAACATGGGAAACTTTTCCAATTTCCTTTATCACCTTGTTAGTTCTAATACTTTGATAACTTAAATCGAGATTTGAATTTAACTAATTAATAGTAGTCTTCTCAAACTGACATCTTATAATGGTCAGGTAAAGTTAATATACACTGAATTTATGTGATATTAATAAATTTAAAAGTTTTGAACATAACTTACTGTCAATACGTAAACACACATCCACGGATACGTATATTTAAACTAATCAGTTTTAATGTAATGTGATAGGTATAAACTTCAATAACAGTTTCAGAGTTTAAAGGGTTAGGAACAACTAAAAGTGTTTTGATTTCTAACCTAAAACACGTGTTATACAGCATACAGTTCCGTTATTTCTTAGTTTTGCTTTTAAAATGTTAACCTGCTTTCAAATTCAACCTGCTTTTCATTGCTCATCACAACATCTTTTCAAAAAATATTTGTCACAGATTATATAATATTTGTGTAAAGCGATTTTACAAAGCATTCAAAGCGTTTCAGTTTACTAGCGGAACCAACTATGTTCTGGACGATATCCTCTCTTACTCTGGAATATTTTCTGTCATTTGTAAAATTCAAACCATCTCTGTATCAAAGCTAAATCTACCCCTCCTAAAATATTACTGCAAACAAAAAACATTCTTAAGGCATCGAGGGAGTATGGTGACTTAGAAAAATGTTTACCGGAATTTCATGACGGATGAATTTGCAGGTCGTCAGTCATGTGGCATCCAAAAACTGTCTTTTATTTTTAAAACCTTACAGACTCGATTTTCGTAAATTCAAAGTATACCTTATATATATATAAATATCTTGTGATTGTCTATATTTTATAAGTATTACAGCTGATTAACTTTAAAAGCAGCATATCAACTGAGGAGGCCACCATTGTGATCTCAGAAAGTATAAATTTTACAGCAAACTTTAAATGCGGAACCTCTCTTTGTTTTTTTAAAAATTAAAAATATGTAGTTAAAAGATTTTGTAAAAGCCGCCATTTTCCAATATGGTGGTCAACTTTTAAATTTCTTATGTAAACCCCTATGATAGATTATTATTATTAAAGAGGCATGTTTTATCATTTGCAAACAATAACATTTATCTCAAAGTGCAATATTTTTTACACTGGAATGTTACAAACTTTGGCAATTTCGCTAATACATAATTTCATACAAAAAAGTATTTAAATTACTGATAAAAGTTGCTAAATATCTTACATGACAACTGTACTATTTTTACAAATTTCTTCTCCCACATCGTAAAACGTACATAGTATTGTAAGAAAATTCTTTGTATCATGGCAACAAAATAAAATAAATAAATATATGCTATTCAAAACTACATAAGACGCTGGTTAACAGTACTAATGCCGGTAACAATGCAATTAGTATGTTAGTTGAGGTAAAAACAAAATTGAAAATTTGCGGCTAGGAAACAGCTGGTTATTGCCTAGCAACACAATCATACGTTAATGTTTGTTGTACTGTAAGGAGCTGTACTTATACTTACACAATACACAGTGGTTGAGTTAGCGATTTAAAAAAAAATTAGTTTTTTTATGAAATAAATTATTTGTGAAATTGCACCAGATTTTTAATATTTCATTGTAAAAAATATTGCACTTTGAGTTTAATTTTATTGTTTGCAAATGGTAAAACATGCTTCTTTAATAACAATTAATTGTTGAAATAAGAGTTTCTGAAACTTTCAGCGCTCCTAGCGGCTAAACGGTTAAGTTTATAAAAAAAAAAAAAAAAAAACACCAAGAATAAAAAGTCTCAAAATTGCATGAAAAACCTAAATCCATCATAAAAAATAGGGGTTTCTATAAGAAATTTCATACTTAACCGAAATATTGGAAAATGGCGAGCATTTACAAATATTTTAACTACATATATATATTTTAATTTCTCAAAAAACAAGGGAAGGTTCCGCATTTAAAATTTGCTGTAAAATTAATACTTTCTGAGATCCCAATAGTGGCCACGAGTTGATCACGCTGTATAATCGTATAGTGTTTCTATTCTGTATATTTCTAACGATATTCCTAAAACTGGCAGGAAATGCCTATTCAAAATTTGAGGTAAAATCTTGATTTATTTGTTATGTATTAATTTTTTCATGAAGAGTATGATTTATGCAAGTACACAAAAACAGTTTCAACATTATTTAGCCTTCCCGTGTGCAGTTTGTTGTGCTTTTATTGCAGTTTTGTGCATAAACTGTTAATTAATTATTATGCTCAGATTTCTATTAGCCCTTTTACATTTCCATACTAAAAAACGATTGGTATGTAAACCTCCTAAGGTGTATTTTGTAAACCACTTTTGTAATTAAGACAAATAATTACAAACATTTAATTATAAGATAAAGAACAGTAGAACATATGTTTCAATTATATTTTAATATTTAAAAACTATGTTAGAGCTTGAAATATATTTTGATTCAGAATTAAACATTTTATTTAAGGTTGAAAAGCTTTCAATGTCTGCCTAGGCTATTACCAATTACTGAAGGTAAACAGTCAGTACAGAATGTGCACTTCGTAACGAAGGTATTGTTTTCGGTCTGTCTGCCTGTCCGTACCAGTGATTGCAGAAACACAAACAATAGTGTGTAAATTGTTCTTTGTACGTCGACACAGACAGTTCTTATATTTCTTTTCAAATCTACAGCTTCGTTCGGAAAAAAATGTTTAAAGAAAAATTATTTACCGTTAAATAGCAAGTAAAATAGTAAAATAGTTTGGTTTTCAGAACGGCCGATTTGTTTATTTCATATTATATAACTAAATACAATATATATATATATATATACATGTTTATCCACTATCTTAGACTCCGT
>JAGFPH010002639.1:133059-148276 GCA_018207615.1 Philaenus spumarius | reverse complement strand
TACAGATGAGTTCTCCTGTAGGTTGCATCTCACAGCTGAGAGCAAAGGTGAGGGGTTCTGATAATACAGCGTGCGCAAAATACTTACAAAATAATGTTATACATTTCGTATACTTGCTTCAGTACATAAAATACGTAAAAGGTTAAAAGAGCGGAGCTCGGTCAGCTGGTACTTATTTATTACACGTCAATTGCTCCCTAATATTTCTTTCATCTTTAATTAACGAGGAGTAAATTCGCAAAGTAGTTTTATTTGATCAATATCGTTAGACAACATACAAGTGTATTCTCGAACATAGTAAAAGGGACTTGAACACTTTAAAATTTAAAAAATTTCAATTTTGTTTTTGGGTTTTACTATAGTATATTTAATTGAGAACACGAAAATATAGAACATATGCATAAACATATTATGAAAAGTATTTTTATAATTTTTTTTAATCTGTCGTCACATATTGAGCGTATGATTTTTCGGCTCCATTATTAGTTGACTCTTCGTTAGAGTGCTATAGTCGGGGACAAGTATAGAGGGAAATGTGTAGGGGTCGGTCGGCCCAAAACAATGCTATTGTTGTGAAACCGACCGCCCGGCCACCCTCATGCCTGCGGTCATTGTCACCACCTCCCTTAAATTCTTAGAAATATTTCGGTCCAATACAAATATTATAATTTGAACCACTAATCGAATAAAAACAAGTAATGGCTTAATCTTTTCGCAAGATTAAGACCAATAAGAGAAAACTTGAATCACAATCATACGACTCTCCGTTGACGAGCTAGTTGGTTATTACAATATACTACCTTGTTTACCTATAATATTCAAGTATATGTGTAGTTGAGCAAGTTGAGTTGTCTGTGTTGAAAAAAACATGTGATTGCCAAACAGGAGACAGCGTTTAGGTTATGTTGTGTTTTGGAATGATAATAGTGAATCATAAGTAGTGTGGTGTCATTTTCTAGTGATTGTAGTTTTATTTTAGTTCTAAAATGACTAAGGCAAAGGGTGTTTATAAAAAACGTGAGTTTAGAGTAAAAAAATATAAGAAGCCAATGACAACCGCTGTGGACCAAATGCGGGAATTACAAACTAGCTCTTCAGAAGCAATTAGTCCTAGGCCTACAACTACCATCACAATTCCAGTTCCTGTAAGCTCTTCTAGGATGAAGCTAACTTCCAATGAAAAACAATCTGATGACATTCAAGGTTATATAACTGATGACTAAGAATATAATTTTATTGTATCCATGTATACACTCAGATCAATGTTTAGCAATGTTTTATGTAAGTGTGGGGCTCAGTTATGCTGTCGGAAGCTAGGTGGGACAAAGGTCGCGGATGGAAAATCTATAAGGCGCAGGACGACTGACCGACAAGGTAATAGATGAGCTACAATACTATTATGGGAATGCCATAAGAGGTACTCAGGCAATTTGGGGAAAATGCTCAAGGCAGTGTGGGCTACGTATTTCCACCGACTTGCCACGGATGAGAACCCAAGTCACGAGTTGTGTCCTCCTGCTCCAGATACCTGGTGCAGGTATAGAAAAGATCCGGCTGGCTATAGACACAAAAAGTCACTCCGAGAAGTCAACATGAATCAAATTAAACCTATTTACAGAGATCTAAGTAATAAAGAGCCCCTGAAAAAAATGTCTACATGGGCGAACACAAAATTGTAACGAGACGTTTAACAATATTACCTGGAGCCGTCTGCCCAAAGCCAACTTCATCGGTAAAAATACTCTAGACCTATGACTTTGGGATGCTGTGATATCATTCAATGATGGAAATGTGGGTAGAATTAAGGTGCTGGAAGAACTAGGTGTTAAGAACTTAGACCAATATACAATTGCGGATTTTAACGACACTCGTATAAAACAAGCCGACCGAGCAGCGGAAGGCATGACCAAGGTGGCCAGAATAAAGAAAAGAAAACAGAACCTAGTACAAGAAGAGAAAAATGAAGATAACTACTGCCCAGGAGGGTTTTAACTTATGTAAGTAATAAATTGTGCCTGGTTTGTTATTAAAAATTTAATTTATTAACTTTTCCAAGGTTTTTCGGAAAACAGTATTTTTTACACAAATAACCAGATATCTCAGGAACTACTAAGGCTACAGCCTTCAAATGTTTACTAAATATCATAAATGTAACTGTAAATATGTGGTATTAACCTAATGTCAATTTAATTATAAATAAATGAATAAAAAATATTTTGTGTATGAAGACATGTTTTTTGGCCTATTTTTTATAAAAACCATAAATCAATTGATTTTTTATTTTTAAATTATTTTACTACAGTGTACTCCTCACATAACAATAACAAAGGCCTAAAAATGTCATCTTTCTATTTCAAGTACATCTTGAAAAACTGGTCACCAATATAGACAATTTAACATGGGTGGTATACAATACGTGTTTAAGTCCCCGATTGTAAGGTCTTCGCTTTAGTGTTTTATTTAATTTATTGGTTATATTAATTATTTTCAAAATTGTTTCCTTATTCCATGGACTTAGTAATTCCAATAATGTTAGTTTTATGCAATTTTTTAGACATCAGCACCAGTTTGGAATTAGTATCGATAATATTTCTTAAAACTGTAAAAAATTTGGAAAGTGCAACATTTACATCCGGCATTTTGGAATTGTCATCACAATAAAATTTATTAAATTCCATCTTTCTTGATCGAAATCGATTGATATTAAATGCAATTAATATCGATTGAGGTAATATCATAACTCATAGTTAAGAAAATATGTTTACCAAACAATACACTGCTGTGCTCGATAATTATGACAATATTTGGAAATGTCTATCTTCACACCTAAGCGTAGTTGGCTGATCTTGAAATAAAGAAGATATTTGGGTAAAATAAATACTATTTTATTATTCATAAGTAGGCCTACTTAGCATTCAACCAATGGGGAAGCCATGTCAAATTTAAAAGTGTATAATTTGATACAATTAAAACCATTATTTTAAAAACAAATAATTCATAATCCATAACTAAATAATTTTTGCCACAACATTTGAATTTTAAATACTTTAAATACTACCCAAAATTACTTGGCTATTTGCGGCGTTAGCAGGTAGAAAACTCAAGACTGCAGATATACTGATATATTGGGATGGTACTGAAATTAATTGTGGTTATGACTTTAGTTGCAAAATAAGGCCATAAATATTTTGACTGACAACTTATTTCCTCTTGAAATATTTATTGCATAGGCTAGCTATTCAGACAAAGTGGAAGTATTTTGTCAAGAAACTTAAAGTGTTTATTGGAACGCCATAAACTTATACTCAATATTCCCACGTGTGACTTGCACTTTTAGCAGGTAAAAAGGATTCGTTATTGTTAACGAAATCCGTTTTATATAACTTTAGTTTCAAAATCAAGGCCGGGCGTTTTGACGCACAACTTAACCACTCCTAAAATATTTATTGCATTGCCAAAATATGCCGACAAAGTAAAAGTATTTTTGGCAAAAAACATATTGTGTCTATTCTTGGACGATTTATTCACGGTTGCATCAAATTCAAATTTTAATTCTGCAGAGTTTTAAGGCTTGGGTCCCTAAATTCAAAACGAGGACGTTGGCAACCCATTTCAATGTTAAAATAACCTAAAAATACTTAACTATGCTGACGTGAATTTTTAACTCTGTAAATGTGTACAATTATAAAACTGTAGGCCTATTTGTTAAAATTTTGTATTTACGTACGTTATCCTATTACTTTAAATAAGCAATTCTTGTATATATCTTTGTATCTGTCGCGGATCTCGAAAACGGCTCTAACGATTTTGATGAAAATTTGCATATAGGGGTTTTTGACATCAGAAATCGAATGCGCTAGGTCTTATGTCTGCAAAAACGCCCATAAACTCTGAACTCAGTACAGTGCGAGACAGTGGGCCCACAAGACATGTGATTTCTTAATAGTAAATTTGTTTGTGTGTTTATTATAATTTATTCTGAATGTTTGTGTGTAAATGTGTATGTGATGTGTGACAACGGATAAATTTATCCAACAAATTTTAACTTGAAAATGGCAGAATAAGCCGAAACGGCCGTCGTTTGAAGAATTTATACGACAATTGACTATTGACGACGGTAAGTTGTAATTATATTTTATATATAACAATAGTCGGAATGGCGATAAACATAAAAGTAATTAATTATACGTTTCACCTCCATAACTATTGAAATATAAACAGAAAAACATAATTAAGCAACAGCAAAATTAAACATAACCTACATCAATAAAGTACATTACAACATAAACAAACCATGTTATGATAATAAAACATGTGCTGTTATAATCAGCTGATCTGTGCTATATATATGTCCAATAATACTCCAGATGATAATAAAACATGTGCTGTTATAATCAGCTGATCTGTGCTATTCCGTTGATCAGTAAACACCATGTTAATGAATAGAAAATATTTTAAATTCCATTTTTAAAATATTAAATGAAGGGATAGTAAAATTATAAGGCAAATGGGCAAATATAGAGTTAATTACCTTTCATTTTACACAAACTGCATGTCAATCGGTCCAATAGAACTCCAGGTAATACTTGGAATAGGCTTAAAATTTTACCCCATGTTAAATTGCCATAAGAGATTTTAATTTCAGTTTTTAGAAAATTTAGTGGGGTAACAGCTGAAATCCAAGCAAAATGGGAAAATATACAGACAATTCCCTTTAATTTGGTACCAACTGCGTGTATATCGGTCCAGTAAAAGTCGAGATCTCACTTGGATTACAAAAAATCTTTTCAAATTAATATATAGATAATTGAGCTTGACTTGTGAGAAGATACACTTGATAGAGTAGGCCTAAACTTAGAACACAAATTCTCACAACTAATACGTTTATTAACTCAAAAGCGTTTCAAAGACAAAGTCGCCATCTTCAGTGATGCACGAACTACAATAGTCAAACTATAACTCAATTTTTATAAATAAAATATAAATTAGAGTTATAGTTTGACTGTTGTAGCTCGTGCATCGTGAAGATGGCGACTTTGTCGTTGGAACGCGTTTGAGTTAATAAACATATATTAGTTGTGAGATTTTGTGTTCTAAGTTTATTCTATCAAACAATATTCTTATTGAGTCCGAGTTCATTAGAAACAAAAAAAAAGTTAAATTTTAAATACTGGACAATAAAACATCAAAATTTATTTAATTTAATCCTAAAATTGTTTAAATCTATAAATACAGTACTAATACTTGTTACATTACCGTGACTATTTAGTTCCTATTTCGTTTATAACTGCAGTAGATTTGAGCTAATTTGTATCTGTTTAGTCCTGAGTTTGCACTTATAATTAAAGAATCTGCAGAATTAAAAAATATTCGAGGCAACATTGGATAGTACGGAAATTGTCCAAGAATAGACACAATGTTTTTTTATTTTTTAAAAATATTACTTTCACTTATTGGCACATTTTGGTAATGCCAAGTAGATAAATAGTCTATCCCAATTTCTGGCCTTGTTTTTTGAAACTATCTTCATACCAATTATTTCGTTAACCCATCCCAACCCTTTTTGTATGTTAAAAGGGCAAATAACACGTGGTATTGTGGGTAGGTTTCATGTAATTCCAAAACGTTATTTTGTTAAAAGCAATAAGTTTCTTGTCAAAAATACTTAATAACTTATTCTTCATAATTTACTTAGACTAAAGTAAAAATTGGTATCTTAAAGTAATATTAAAAATAAAACTCGTAATTAATAAACAATAACTTTTAAATTGTTTTATAAACTTTTTAAATCTACACATTTAAAAAAAATAAAATTCAATTTAAAATCATAAATTTTACAACTTTTTATAGAGGAATTTTAAATTCACGAAAAATTGTATGTTTAAAGGAAACAAATATTTAAAATGAGGCTAAATGCAATTTCCTTTGTCTCGTATGGTTTTTGATCAAGTAATTCACAAAGTATATATTTATAGCAAAATATTTCTACATATATGAATGTTGTTTTCGATCTCTAAAACAAAGAGACCAAAAACGTGAATTAATGTAAGAAATTTAAAAATGTTAATATTATTTATGTTAAAAATTATCAAACCATTTAAGTTGAATAACGAAAGAGCTGTTTAGTGTACACATTATTATATCTCACTGAAAAATATAACATTAGTGTTTCATTGAGATGTAGCAACAATGTAACAAAGAACACAAATAAGCTACAACAAACCCAACGTTCGAGACAAATGAATAACAGTTCTGTTTATAACGATATTGAAAATTGGCTAATTGGCAAATTCGAATTTTTTTGGTGGAGTTCTTTAGCTATATACAATGGATTTGTATATAGCCACCAATTTCACGTTCATACTAATATATGATATAGAACTCCAGATTTTATACGAATCGACTATTATAGACTCCTTCAATAAGCTCCAGCAACCGGAGGTCTAGAAATTTTCGGAGGTCTTAACAAGTAGTAATTTAGTAGACGGGGGAGGTCTGAAACCAGTTTAACATACATATATATATATATATATATATATATATATATATATATAATAAATTTAAAATATGTCAATTTCAAAATTACGTAGAATTACAAACTTTCATGATAAGATTTTTGTAAAAGTATGTAGGACAAACTTGCAGGTTTAAACAATAAATCTATTCTATTGTATAAAAAATAGTAAATCGACGTGAAAAATCACAGGCGGATTAATTAGATACACATAAGAAATACATCATTTATACAAAATACTATTTAAACAACATACTTTATCTAGGCCTACCTAACTATGCACGCGGGGATTTTTAACTCAGTAAATGCGTACAATTTTAAGGACTATAAAACTGTAGAAATATTTGTTAAGATTTTGTGTTTATGTTAATTATTATATATATTTAAAGAAATATAAAACTATTATCTTTTAGTGAATTTTATTTCATATTGATAGATCAAATGATTTATGAAGTTATTAATATTATAGGCTATACTATTGATTCAAATTGTAAACATAACCTCATAGTATAATCTACGCTAGGTTTTGTTTGCGTATTACAGATTATGGGTGAAATCAGCTGTTATATTATTAAATTAAACGAATATTTATTTCTTCTTTAAATGTTACTCCACGTACGCTCGTATGTACACTCGCTTTTACAGGAGTTGATCTAATGGTTTCTGTCTGTGGGGGTGTGTTGAGGTGTGTGGGAGTGAGGGTGGGGTGTGTGTGTGTGTTACTCAATCACGTAAAAACTACTGGATGGATTTGAATGAAATTTTTCACACATAAAGATCATGACCTGGAATGAGAAATAGGTTAGAATTCATTCCGATTTAAGGGTCGAAACAACCCCTAAAACAATAAATATTTATTATTATACTTCCATTAAGACTAGAGATTTGGACATTTTACATTTATTTCTTACAAGATATATGTAAAAAGAAACCATATATGTATTTAGTGTACTGCTAAGGGGTGAAAATGTAACAACTCCTAAAACAATACAAATTAATTATTATACGTCCCATTAAGCTAGAGACCTGGATATTTGTACATTTATTTCTTACAATACATATATACTATGTAAGTCGTGTTTGCATTTTATAGCGTGCTGCCAAGGGGTGAAAATGTAATAACAACCTCTAAAACAATAAACATTTATTACGATCCCTCAAAGTTAAAGAGCTGGAAATTTTGTTAACATGAAACAATGATAGATTTGAACTAAAACTCACTATGCGGCGGATCTTTGGACCATGTGCGAAGCCAAGGGTATAGATAGCGCCAATTAGGATGGAGCGCGAAGAGGGGAGTGTGCAAGTCGCCTACGCCGGCTCCCACCACATTTCCCCTTTCGCGGCGGAGTACAGTCAGAACCGCCTGCCCTACCTAATTCATGTCTGCTATGTTGTCGTGTTGATCGTTTATCAACACTTTTTGGTAGTGACTGTACTGAATACTCACAGTCGAGTAGGAGAGGTTAAGACGTTACAGCGCATGCTCAAGTGACGCTTCACGCGACTTGGCACTATCTGTACCTGCTAGTATATAATAAGAGAAATTATTGATGAGAGCATTATAACTATTTGAAATATACAACAAATTTAAAACCGATAGCAGCTCTTTACTAAGCGTAATAGCCAACATTATAAATAGTCAATTTCAACAATTAGTATTTAACACAAAGAAGATATTGTATCCAACTTTTAATGAATTTTGTTAACAAAACTAAGGTTGTTATTAAAACAATCATTATTTCTATTATTGCGTGGCTCGTTATGTACTTCCTGTACTTAGTAAGTGTATCAAATCTAGTTAAAATTTAATTTAAAAATACAACTATGATTATTCAGATGTATATTATTACTTAGTTGTGAGTTCTATTTCAAAAAAATTTAAAGAAATATATCATAATATGTTTGAATATAAATAGTTTTAGAAATAATTTTACAAAACAGATGTCAAGACATTGATACAAATTAAATAAATAATTGTAAATTAGTTTTCAAATGTTTGGTTCATGTTGTAATAATTTTTTACTACGTATAAGAAATCAACTTCAAGGTATTACATCAACATTATGTAGCAGAATTTTAAAATAGTTTGACAAATTTTTATTTGTATTTAAATGGACAAATTTTTATGAAAATGCCATAAAAACCAATTATACAAGACTAAACAGCTTATTAAGATGACCAGTTGAAACGTGCTTCCGTTTCTTGGATTTTTTTGCTAACGAACTCGTCTGAGCGACATATTCATCCAACGGGTGTACAAAAAAATTGTGTTCTTAAGACCACACGGGAGAAATGTAAATTAATATGGCGATATTTTGATGAATATAAAATATATTATGGAAATTATTTTGCCTAAGCTGGGCATCTGAATCAACTGTTTATCTATTATTTTATTCAATTGGTTGCTATAGTAACGGATGTAAATACATTCAAGAAACATGTGTTTGTTCATCAGTCTAGGCCTAACCTAAAATTATTAATGGTTATACATTCCAATCAAGTGTTTTATTTGTTATTTTATTTTATTACTTGCTATGGTAATGCATGTAAATACATTCAAGAAACATGTGTTTGTTCATCAGTCTAGGCCTAACCTAAAATTATTAATGATTATACATTCCAATCAAGTGTTTTATTTGTTATTTTATTTTATTGCTTGCTATGGTAATGCATGTAAATACATTCAAGAAAACAGATTACGACTATGACGTAGGACAATCTGTTAGACTTACTTAACTTTAATAACATATACTAAATGAGCAATGCATTCGTGGTCTAACCGGCTAATGCGCTAGTCTATGGTGGTGAACTCTGCTGGTTCGAATCTCGGCAAGACCGAAACTTTTTCAAGCTGACGGAGTGTTTCATAAAATGCATGTGGAACTGCGTGACGGTAAAATCCGATTCTCTGCCAGCAAACATAGCGCCGAGGTGCTGATATAGAAATTTACACTTCAAAACTTGGACGAAATCGGACTTAAAATTAGGCCGTTAGCGTGCTTATATAAGATATATAAGCCAAATCCACTGACTCACTGATCACGATTTCTCAAAAACAACTGAACGGATTGGAACGAGTGCTCACTAAGAAAGGTTTTCAAAGAAAAATAAAAATTTTAGGGGGATTTGGGGGGTCAAAATTACTAAATCACGATTTCTCCAAAACCACTGAACGGATTGGAACGAAATTTGCTATGTAACTTCCTCTAGGGCCATAGGTGTTCTTTAAGAAAGGTTTAAAAAAAACGAAATATTAGGGGAGTTTGGGGGGTCAAATTTACTAAATCACGATTTCTTTAAAACTACTGAACGGATTGGAATGAAATTTGGTATGTAGCTTCATCTAAGGCCATAAGTTCTCTCTACGAAAGATTTTCAAAAAATTCGAAATTTTAGGGGAGGTTTGGGGGTCAAATTGACTAAAAACTCCCATAAGAAATACATATTATATCTATACAATTTCGAATGACACCCCAAAATATGTTCTGATGATTATGATCAGTGCTCGTTAGTTACTCCCGACCTTAGGTCTTATACCATAAGAGTCTCTACAATTAATAGCCCATCTTACCTTTGGAAATTCGCTAATAATAAAACTATTTGATGTAGGTCTACTCCTTGGGGTGGGTAACCTGAGGCTGGAGTACCTACTTTTAGTACGTTTCCAAATATACAATAACCAAAATTATCTGCTTACTAATTTTATTAAACTAAAAAACATTTAATATTATGAATCTAAATGTTTCTTATTTACATATAAGTATAAATTTCAACCTAAAAATAAGCTACATTAAATTAAGCTAATACCTCACACAATTGTGAGAGCAAAGCGAGCATTTTGTTGACGTGTGGAGCACGCAAAGGTTAATTATAACCGTAAACCGTATTCTAGTTAACGTAAACCAGATTTCTCTTTGATGCATTCTAGGAAACATAATTTCCGTCAAGACGACAAAACTGCACTTTTTAATTATTTAAACGACCTAAATCATCCCAGACGTTTATCCAGTTAAGTTTTCATTTCTTTCTGTAATTTCCTTTTGGTTTCCCTTATCACTTTAATTGTTTAGTTTTTAATATTCCGTCCTATTTTATCAGCATTGATTATTTTAAAGTATTAACTTTATGATCCTGAAGAAAAAACTAGTTAATGCAATGTGTATTTTCTAGGGTAGATATATATTATTTGTTCCTCAATTCTACTTTAATCCGCAGGACTGGGTGTCCGATATTTTTCACGCGATTGTGTAAAGGAACGATAATATGATTTTAATTAAATTTAATACACAACCTTGACTGGGAAATTAAATCTCTTTCTATAAAAGGCAAAGCCCTGGCTGGCTGACTCACTGATCACTAATTCTCCAACTTCCCATGTAGGTAGAGAGCTGAAATTGTGTACATTGATTCTTTAGATCTTACATAGGACAACTAAGCAGTTTACACGCAGGTATCTCCATAGGGCTTCGCCCCACAACCCTTCAAAGTTACCATATTATGCATGTGGTAACAAAATAATTGAGAGCATTAAATAAAAAAAAAATAAACAGCTGTTGATAATGACAAACCCCAGTGTTGCAACAAAGATATAAAAAATTAAATACAAAAATTAAACAGCTGATCATCACTAATTCTCCCATTTCCCATGAAACTAGACAGATGGAATTTGGCATGTGTATACTTTGTGATGTAAATAGGAAAACTAAAGAAATTTCATTTACATATTAAAATTTTTAGGGGTAGTTTTGGGTTGTCATCTCAAAAACGGTTTTGTAATGCTTTATATTTTTTGCTATAGCGGGAAAATTATAAATAAAACCTAACATATCTTTTTAGAAGGTCGCATAGGGGGTTGGCGTGCGGAGCGCGCTGTGGTCTCCCCTAGTGAATCTATACAATTCTATCATCGAAATGTACTCGAAAAATTATTGGTTTAGAAAGTTAATAAATATGAGTATATCCTTATTTATTGCTTCATCATTGAATATCTATGTATTCACTCACTCACTGCCGTACCAATATCCCCAGCCTAACCTATAAGTCTATCAGTCATGAATGTTGACACGCATGTTGACCTGTTAGAAATTAGAAAACTTCCAAATGTAAAAAAATTCCTTTTCGACTATTTCCCAAAACACCAAATTTTCTATTTGTTTCCGAATTCAATAAAATTTGTATAGTAAAGTTTCTTAGTTTTCCTAATATGGCTTTCTTATTACATATGTTTCAAAATATAGTGTATTAGGAAGAGTGAAGGGTCTTATGGCACAAAACATCCAGGTGGCTCAATTCATTCGATTGAAAGCTTCAACATTTGACAGTGTAATGATTCGTTTAGATCCAGGTGGCATCAATAAATAAATAATATAAATAAACAAGGTTGTAATTTATTCAAGTACTTGATTGAGATAAAATATTAATGATACAAACAACAATTCGTTCTTCTCGTCTCCTGAAATGTATAGCATGGAGTGTCCCAAGAAGAGGTCTCTATTTTTTATTTAATATGCCGAACGTATGTTACACTGTAACTTAACAATTAACATAATGCTACATAGATATGTAAATAAAAGTACCCTCGAATTTCATTTTGATATGGTCGTTCAAAACAAAATGGCGTAATAGCAAAAAGAATTCTACTCTTCCGAATAGGACTACTACCTCCCAAAATGTAACGCAATTGAAATGTGCATTGAAATTGGTTTAATCTTGATCAGCCGTTGTTTTGTAAGTACAAAATAATTTTAAAAACTTGAGCAGTGTTTAATCGGTTTACGTGTATATCTAACATCGAAACAATTAATTTTTGAAGTAAACAAAAAATTAAATGTTGTTTCCGGCTATTGCTTTTGAAAATGCATAGTAAGGTGTTTCCAAAGAACCTACCTAATTCATAAATTGAAAACTATACTATCCGAAACTGGTTCAATTACAAAGAAATGCAATAGTTTTTTAACAAACAAAATTAAGAGCTTCATGTGGTACTTTACTGAAATCGCCAAACTTAACAAATTCGCTTACACAAGTTGTATCATCTACTGTAATATATACTAGTAAATCAACGGTATGCCAAGAAAAACAAAGTAAATGTGTACAAAACATATTTAGTTAACGGACTGCTGGAAGACGACCTAAACAGACGAGAGGAATTTTATTCGAAGATAATTGAATAGGGGCATTTAAGTTACATTTTATAGAACAGGATCTGTAAACAGACGCCATTGAAATTATTATAACACTCAAAATCCTAATATTTTATACCATAGATCATGAATTGATCGTGCATGCATACGGCGAAAAAAAGGTTGTCGGAGAAATATTGCATGATCGGGCCGCGAGGTAGCGCTACGGAGAAATAATTGGTAGCATTGGTGCTACGCACCGCTTCCGTAATTTCCCCCATAGATCGCGCCACTATCGTCGAATTTCCAGTGGATTGAAATAGTGCATTGGATCGGAGTTCTATTAGGTTATCCAAATACAATGCTTATACTAAGAATACAACTGTTTGGGCTGCCATCTCCAAGAAGAGTGTTTTATCGTTTGACATATTATACTTCACAATGACTAGAGATAGATACGCATCCATATCAGCTGATATCATGGTTCCTCATCTTACTCTAATCGTTACTTTTTTCTTATTTTAAAGGTGTAAAGTAACTTGCGTAATTTTTACTTTCTCCACCCTATACGTAGTATATGGAGAAAGTATTGTTTTCGTAAAAATGTTCGAATTTGAATTTTCAGTTGAATTATCTGTTTTGGTGCTCCCAGAACCCCAAAAAATTGTTTAGTGCAATTATCTGTGTTGGTGCTCCCTGAACCCAAAAATATTTTTAGTGGAATTTTTTGTTTTGGTGCTCCCTGAACCCAAAAAAGAGTTTTTAGAGTGGTGTCTGTCTGTCAGTCTGTCTGTATGTATACACGACCAGAGAGGACACTACTGATCCGATTTTCATGAAATTTGGTATGTAGGTACTAAACCCTAATATCTCCAGGCATTTTTTGACTTTTTGGAATTTTTAATTTTTAAGGGTAATTTACCCCTAAAAACCCATAAAAAATGATAAAAATGCAAATTTCTCAAAAACGGCTCTAACGATTTTGATCAAATTTTCAGTATTTATAGTGCTTAAGATGCCAAACAAAATGACACCACCCACTTTTATCAAAACTTCGGCGTTTTATAATTATGGGGAAATTTTTAAAAATAAATAAGTTTGTGTTGTCAATCTAGCATCGCGGGGGAGGCCGCACGGGGTAGCACCATGGTAGCGAGCACGGCCAGTAATTCAAAGGTCGCGCGATCGAATCCCGCCTGGGACAATAATGTTTTTATACGATTGACGTAGGTAGAATATTATTTTTTTTGTTTTGTTCTAAAAATTAGTAAAAAATAAAATGATTAAAAAACAATATTATTTTGACTACAGTAAGTTGGGAGAAAGTTTTGTGTTAGTTAACTGATACCGTTTATTGTAGTTGTATCCCCAAAACCATAAAAAGAAGTTACCTAAACTAAAAGAACTGCAATCAAAACAAAATGAATCTAAAAATATAAACAAAGTTATGTGATTTTGTTATACGCTTATTTTCTTAGTATTAAAAAATCTACTTCTTATCATAATAATTGTAATCCAAACGTCCTCCTTTAATCTGTGATCAAGATCTTCCTTAATATTACTTTGATATTACTCAACTCTTTGGAATCAGTACCATCAGCAAACCACCACTAGCATTTTCAGTGCTGATATACAACACAAGAGGGAAATTTTGAAAATGGAGTTATTTTAAAACTAACCAATTGCAAAGTATCAAAGGTTAAACTAAATGAGGCATAAGAATGTAATCCTTATTTTAAGACAGTTCTAGCAAAAGTAATTAATTATAATAATTACTAAATGTTTGGTCGTGCAGAACCTGCAAAGTGGCGGCCAAGAGCAGAAGTGTTGTTGGGTCTGTGTGCCGTGCGATCGCAACCAGGTACTGACGGACGACGAGACATGTTCTCCGTGTCCACTGGGTTGGTGGCCGAGTCAAAACAAAACAAGTGAGTAAGATATTCTCGAGAAATAAAAGTAAAATAAATTATTTACGTTGCCTCCTGTGCTACAACTTGCTCGGGGTTCGTCACTTTACAAGTAAAAACATCTGTAAACTTCATAGAGTAACTTTAATCCAAAACTTACATAGTGTTAGGCTTATGCTTATACTTTAAAGTTTTTCAAATTCATTTTTTGTGTTTAAGTATCCAAGTCACAGATTTTAATGTAAGTTTATGGTACTTACTCCGTCTTATGACTTATTGTAACTTTTTACGTTGTGCGTGTTAGAATTATGTTCCATCATCAGACGCTCTCTCGTAAGAGGTCGTCAATACATTGAAATACTAAAAAAAACTCAAACATACACATCTTAAACACTGAACATTAACACATATTAGGTGTACACCACCGGTTAGCGGACGACTGAGATACGTTTGGCTTATCTTGGGTTGTCCTCTATGTTAAACATTAACGTCATTGCAGTGTCATACAACAATTTTGAACGGATAACGTCATCGCAGTGTTATATAAATATTTCGAACGTATAACGTCATCGCAGTGTCATACAACAATTTTGAACGGATGACGTCATCGCAGTGTTATATAAAAATTTCGAACGGATAACGTCATCGCAGTGTTATATAACAATTTCGAA
>JAGFPH010002639.1:107782-133049 GCA_018207615.1 Philaenus spumarius | reverse complement strand
GGATAACGTCATCGCAGTGTTATATAACAATTTTGAACGGGTAACGTCATCGCAGTGTTATATAACAATTTTGAACGGAAATAAGGTTTATCGTTCAGCAAATCGCTTTTATTTTCTTTCAGCGCTTTATAAAAATCTCGAATTCATCAACAGCATCCATATATCTGCCCTTACTGCATACATGTAAAGGTTAGAAGTTAGTGTCAAAATTATTGAATACGTGGTTATTTTCCATTAGGTGACGTGCAAAGCTTGATTTTATGTTAAACACATTTCTGGTAAGAAGGTGCTATTTGAATCTAGTTTAAATCTGCCTGTTTGGCCTATGTAGTGACTATTGCAATCTTTACAAGATGTTTTATAAACACCCTTCATGGTTTCAACCAGTGCCGTTGACTTTTGACGTAGTACATTGCCTATATTGTGATTCGTTTGATGATAGAACATAGTATTGAAACGCGTATCTTAAAAAGTTACAATAAATCACAAGACGGAGTAATTACCATAAACTTAGATTACACTTATACATTTAAATTGAGTTATAATTGTTAATTTAATTATTTATTTAGTTATTATCATGCTATTTTTACAATACAAAGTAAAGGTTGTTTTTTTTTCTATTTAAATCGTCAAATCTCAATTGCAACCAACTTTAACCCTTAAAGGTTGACCTTCTTGTGGTTTTCTCCAGACTGTTGTCATTGTTGGCATTTCTTATCCCCTTTAAGTTTTTTTTTGGTACATGTTCTTTATACACGGTAAGCCATAACTGGCCAGTCTATTATTTCGCCTATTATGTTATTTCGATTGACAATATGTTATATATATTATTTATTTTCTGTCAAATGTAGTCTGTATTTGTACATTACCTTTTATGTGGCTACATGTTTCACTACCACAGGCAGCATCATCAGGCCGGCTATCTATGTCCACTCAAACACTTATATATACACAACACTTACGGTAACATATATCTTCGTACATTTTTCGTACACGTCACATAAATAAATAAATTTGTTCAACTTTGCTACACTTGAGAGGTACCTCATTCTGGTGTACTTCCTCCAAGACTGATTTGGAAAGATAAAGGTGCAGCTCTGTTCAATTCTTATCAGATTGTACCTTGTGCCCTACTAGATTTTCTTATGTCTCTTTGATTTTATGTTATTGGCAAAATATTGGATCATAAAGGCAATTGGAAGCAAAATTCTATTTTTCATTTAAGATTTTTTCTGGATTGCTTTTGTGGTGTTTATAAATCTCATATTATTATTCTTCAATGACGTTCATGGTGTGACCTTTACTTATTTTATGTATCACTGACATATTATCCTGTATGCTGGTGTAAGAATGTATGTTATCAATTAAATGATCTGTGAATGCTGAGTTTGTAGTTCTCAATACGTTCTTTCGTTCAAACATTCTATTTTTTCCTAATTCTTTCTTCATTCTGACAGTTCTTTTTTATTTAGTCATTAAACATAATAGAAGTAATAAACTGAATTTAATTTGAAATAGTAGTTCTAGAAAAAAAAACAAAGTACTTTTAAACACAATGTAAAATCTAATTAAATTATTACAGCCCATTGTTTACCATATATCCTTATGTTCCAGTGTGTATACAGATTCCAATCGAGTTCGTAAAGTGGTCCGACACAGAGGCTCTAGTCTCCATCGGGTTCTCCTGTCTGGGCTTCACAGTGACCGCCATCGCAGCAGCCGTATTCATCCGCTTCAACGATACTCCTGTGGTCAAATCTTCAACCAGAGAACTCAGTTACATGATCTTGGCCGGGATGACCCTCTCCCACTCCGCTACATTCCCTATCCTTGCTCGACCTTCTAAACTAACCTGTTCTCTTTCCAGGACAATACCAGGGTTGTCTTTTGCAATGATATACGCGTCACTTCTCACAAAGACTAACCGGATTGCACGTATCCTAGCAGGCTCCAAGAAGAGATTCCCTACGAGAAAGCCACGGTTCATGTCTGGGACTGCTCAGGTAAGAGTTGCTGATGTCTGTAGTCCTTTTATAGATATTTTTGCTTGACTAATATAGCGTAGAACCTCTATAATATTTCCCGTTTAATACCCTTTGCAGTCGTCACTCTCAGTTATCCATGGTTTTCATTCAAAAGTTTTAAATCCAGCAACTCTTCTTTTGCCTAGTGATCTCTGATAATCTAGTGCTTTCTTGACTACTTATCCAGCTTTTATTCCTAGAGAGAAACCTATATATTTATTTCTTTAGATGTGGACCAGTATTAGTTATTTGCTGGATCGTTGATATTTCTCTCCATTACTGGATCTTTGCCACGAATTTTTATTTTTTATGACATTAAGCGTCATATTAGCAATTCGTAAAGCCTACTTTGGGGTTTTCAGTGTCGGGACTGAATTGTATACATAATGATCTCAATATTTTATCTGTGTATTGTATTCTTATGTTGTAACAGACCAAAAATGCTACTATTAAATCATATTTCTAGTTGCAGGTTACAAGTTTTACAGAATAAGTGTCACGTAACCTCTTTTCTGCTTTGAACTCTTTTGCGTTTAGATACGTCTGTCCCAACATTAGACATACATCACTCGTTTTAGGTCATCAACATATATAGATAAATATCCTAATATTGCATTACAAAAAATTACATTTGACAGTAATGTATCGTACAGAACTTATCGTGCGATCAAGTAACGGCTTTGTCGATCTATAATCAGAGCGCACCTAAAACTTATTTATACCGTAGGCTGTACGATGTTTTGTGTACGTTGTTTGGACAGCAATTTAGATCATTAAGTGATGACTGATGTTCGTTGTTTTAATTTTTAAATGATTTTTATAGTTTAAACTCTTGTTTGGTATTTTTATGTGTTTAAGTTAGTGGGATATTTAAAAGAAAGTATCATTTAATTAACATCGTACAGCCAACTCCTATAGCCTATATTAAACTCGTGTTTGATATTTTGATGTGTTTAAGTTAGTGGGATATTTAAAAGAAAGTATCATTTAACAAACATCGTACAGCCTACTCCTATAACCTATATTAAACTCTTGTTTGGTATTTTTATGTGTTTAAGTTAGTGGGATATTTAAAAGAAAGTATCATTTAATAAACATCGTACAGCCAACTCCTATAGCCTATATTAAACTCGTGTTTGATATTTTGATGTGTTTAAGTTAGTGGGATATTTAAAAGAAAGTATCATTTAAGAAACATCGTACAGCCTACTCCTATAGCCTATATTAAACTCTTGTTTGATATTTTGATGTGTTTAAGTTAGTGGGATATTTAAAAGAAGTATCATTTAACAAACATCGTACAGCCTACTCCTATAGCCTATATTAAA
This sequence comes from Philaenus spumarius, assembly GCA_018207615.1. NCBI lineage: Eukaryota > Metazoa > Arthropoda > Insecta > Hemiptera > Aphrophoridae > Philaenus > Philaenus spumarius. The sequence continues at coordinate 129,697 of JAGFPH010002639.1, read as the reverse complement.
CTCTTGTTTGATATTTTGATGTGTTTAAGTTAGTGGGATATTTAAAAGAAAGTATCATTTAACAAACATCGTACAGCCTACTGCTATAGCCTATATTAAACTCTTGTTTGATATTTTGATGTGTTTAAGTTAGTGGGATATTTAAAAGAAAGTATCATTTAACAAACATCGTACAGCCTAATCCTATAGCCTATATTAAACTCTTGTTTGATATTTTGATGTGTTTAAGTTAGTGGGATATTTAAAAGAAAGTATCATTTAACAAACATCGTACAGCCTACTCCTATAGCCTATATTAAACTCTTGTTTGGTATTTTGATGTGTTGAGTTAGTGGAATATTTAAAAGAAATTATCATTTAATAAACATGTTTACATAAAAAAACTAAAAAAAAACTTTAACACTAAATTTAGTGTTTTACAAGTTAATCGCAACATTTAATCGATATCAGATGATTTTATAAAACGTCTGCCACTCTTTACTACAACTAAAATTACCATTAATTGTTTAAACATGTAAATGTGAGCATAATATAATAAAATATTTTAAAATAAAATACCATTATGCCCAACGTGTTGTTTTAGTTGTAACTACAAAAAGAACTGTAATTTAAAAGAATAACATTTCATCTACGCAGTTCTTGCGTTTATATTTCTGTTGGAGATGTAAACAATCACCTGCATAAAACATTTTAAATCTAACTTTGTTTGCTAATATTTTTTAGATCCGACCAACACCAATCACATTTTCTAATCAAAAGATTCTTTTTCACGTAGTACAACAAAAACTGCACCTATTTAAAAACGACCAAAGCATCAATTTAAAATTTCTAGTTTGTGCGGTAGGTTAGGCCAAAGCGTTTAGAGAATTTATATAGACCAACCGAGTTTAACTGAAATGCAGGAATTAGAGGAAACCGTTTTTTTGCATCATCAAAATCAATGTGACTACTTATCTTTAGAATTTGATTGTTTACTAACTAGCATAATAGTTTAGATAACATCACCTTTTTTTTAAATAAGTCTGTTAGTTTTTAAATATTATTCAAAATGTTTAATTTACTAGGAAGCAGTAAAAAATACTGCATACTCGCCAGTATCGTTTACTGTTTATCGCCATGTTCTTTTATATTCCAGGTGGTGATTACCTGCATCCTAATTGGCGTCGAAGCAGGTGTCGCAGGAGCCATGCTAGTCCTTGAACCTGCAGGACCCATGCTACAGTTCCCAAATATAGACCGTGCTGTCCTCGTCTGCAACACTTCGCCTCAAGGAGTTGTTGCACCCCTAGCATTCGACTTTCTACTTATCGCCCTCTGCACGCTTTACGCTCTCAAAACAAGGAACGTACCAGAGAACTTCAACGAAGCTAAGTTTATTGGTTTTGCGATGTATACGACGTGCGTTATATGGATTGCTTTTGTTCCGATATATTTCGGCAGCGATTCTAAGGTAAGAAAATTATTTTAAAACAAATTTTCTGTGATTTAGTTGTACCGTCACACACAATATTTACAGACTATTTACAGCTTATAAAAAATATGAGTCAGTCTAGATGACAAAATACAAACAAGACTAGCTAAATAGTTGTTTTAATTTGAAATTTTAAGTTAAGTTCCTAGTTAAATAATTATTTTAAAAATAGTTGAACAAAATAGTGCAGTAGATAAAAAATGAGGAAATATTTATGAAAGAATTTTGTAGGATCTGGCTTTCTATCACTATATGAGAGCCAGGAATTGCTTTAGCCTACTGGTTTTATTTTTAGCTATAAAGCACTTTCATTCAAAAGTATTTTTTCTTTACTCCATTCCCACTTTTTTTATAAATCGTTATAAGCTTCAAGTGATCAAACTTTCTTATTCTTCTATCTGCCCGCTTCATAGATCTCCTAGTTACAAATCACATATATTATTTCTCAAGACCATTTTTTTGTCGGTACGCCATAACTTCCTTAATACATCATCAAATTACATGAATGAGGTATCATTTTAAAGCTTTCCATTACCGCTACATCGGAAAAATATACAAAATACAATTCCTATGAAAAAAAAAGAATTAAAGAATCCATAAGTAAAAGTGATATAAGATCAAGTAAGTTGTAGGGATATTTTCCTGGCGTTGGCAACACTGATGATAACAATACCCAGCGGTTGTCATTTAAGTAAGTTAGATGCGAATGCTTCGCACGGGTCAGCTAGTATCTTTTAATGTTCAAGACCAAGTAGTCATATTTTTATCCCTTGAGAGTGGTTTCGAAGTAATATATGGACCTAAGAATGGGGTGTGGATTTTGTCGAAGGAGAGATTTCCATACTATTTGCATCCAACCAAATTATTATAATTTCGTTCATCATTTGTAAGAAAGACTGATCACGATCAGTCAAATATAATTGTTTGAGTTTTATTCTAAGCTCCACACTTCTCCTACAGGAAAGGTAGATTTAAACTTAACTCCACCTCTTGAAGGTCATTCCTGTTCAATTTAAGGAATTTATCTGTACTACTTCTTGAAGGCTTCTTTAGCTTCTATCCAAAATATTATTTTTTCGGCAATCACTTTTATTTGAAATACAGTTGGTCAGCATATTCTGGATTACGGAACTATCTTTGGATCTGACCATTTGATAAAATACACTGGATCCATCTGTGTAGCTATTCTAAGCTTTCTGCCTATAGCAAGAACCATGAGGAACGATTCTGTCAACAAAGTTGACATGGTATGGAATATATTAATAGGTCAGGTATATTTGAAATAATGTTTTGGATTACTTTAAGGATCGTCATTCTATCTTCCAGTTGACTACGCACTGCAGTCACAATCACTAATGTGCATAACCAGAGAAAACACTGTTAGCAGCCTTGTCATGGAGCTGGAGGAGGTATTTTTGTGTCACCTAAAATAATTAAATACATTTTGAAACAGACATTTCCAAACGATTGGCGTTCGAGTGGTAGTACTGTCGACTTGGAGTCCAAAGCAACTGAAGAAACAGGTTGTGCAGTTTTAAGTGTTATTGATGACATATATAGGCTACACTCCAATCATTCAAAATATTATTTAAGAAAAATATATTTACCTTTTACTATCTGTCGTACATTCCTTGTTTTTCGTCGTTTTTATATGACGGCCGTTTCGACTATTCTAATTAGTCACTATCAAATATTCAGCTGTTCGCACACTGGGCACTTTATCAAAATTAAAACATTTAAAATACTTATACATACATGAAACACTTAAATGTACATTACAAACATATAAAGTTAAAATCACATTAAAATCGCAGGAGAAGGTATTCGGAACATGCTACCGTGATCAGTTCAAACTCGCACTGTCATATATACAGGATGTCCCCGAACTCTGGATCCCTTTTGAGGATATGTTCCTGGGATCCAGACAAACATATTTTGTAATATAAAGATGGGTCTACGGTGCTTATTTTTTCGTCTGTCTGTCTGTATGTGTTTTTTACAAAATACTTAATATTTTTAGAAGTAGAAAAGATATTTAGCTCAAACTTTGTACACCTATTTGTTGCGTAACCTTTTATCACTGTACGAAAAATTAGAACATTATTTTAAATATTTCCAAATGGTGGCCGTTTATAATTTTGAATGTCAAATATCTCAAAAACCGCTAACTTTATAAAAAAATTACAAGAGACAAAAAAGTTTACTTTGTTAATGACAAACACAATGGATGTTTTATTTTGTCTGTAGCTCAAAGGTTAACAGAGATAGTGAAAAAAAGGAAAAATGTATTTCTTGGTAGTTGTCAACAATACCCAGAATTACTCTAGAAACAAAATATTTTAATGTTATTATGAGCTAAAATAATAAGTTATTTGCATAATGTTCCGAGCACTTTCTGAGCTGATTTCACTAGTAAAAAATAATGAAAAAAGTTCATATATTCATAGGTCAGGAAATGTTTCGTTAGCGAGTTACAGCTGGCGAACGATTTCACCCATGTTTCAGATTATTTATAGAAACGAATCCCTATTAAAATATGTAGGGCGTTAATTAAGGTGTAAAATTAAATTAAATTTAAAATGAGCAAATAAACTTAAGGCTCGGCAGGAGTGAAAAAATATTTCTGTGTTGACCGCAGCGCTCCAAGTGACAAAGCTGTACACTAATAACATTGAGTTTGTGTGCAAAATGTTGTTCTTCCGCTAGTAAAAATATAGGACGCCGGGGAACTATTTCTATTAGGTGACAAACGTACTGAAATGCGCATGCGTGACAATGTAAAAAGTCTGTCTTGCTATACTATCTCTCTCTCTCTCCCCCCCTCTCTCGCTCTCTCTCCCCCTCGCTATCGCCGCCGTCTCAAAATGATTTTACAGTTTTAGTCTTTAGTAGAACTACAAACAACTCGATATTTTTACAATAGCGTTGAGGCCGCAATCTTCGACTGATGTTTGTTTTGGTTATACAACTTATCCTATTTTACAATTTATATTGATATCAAAGTATATAGCCTACATTTTAAAACGAGCATTTTCTTACCTTGAATATTGACTGAGATTTTAATAATACAATCAATAAAAGACATGAACAGAAAAGTGAAAGAATGTTGTACCTAAAAACGTATACATTACGTACAAAGTGCTGATATAAACGTTTATTTATAATTTAATGGCGGCAAAGGCTATCTTTAAATATCTAAACATGGGTTACAATAAGAATAAAAAATGATTAGTACTAACAAATATTAAATTATAAAAAGATACTGTTACATGTACATAACTTACTTTACATTATTATTATCTCCACATAGTATAAAATAAAGCTACCTGAAAACGTCTGTTTTTGTATGTTCTTTCAGGCTATTTCACCACTGTATAAATCATTAATTTTTATGAAAGTTATGCGTGACAATGCGATCATTGTCTGTAGTAGCCATCGACCACATAATTAGTAGCCTATGTATATCGATCTTTTTCTCCTTAGTAAGTCACATAGGCCCTACATGCCGAAGTCAGTGACCGAATTGCACAGCAATATATATAACACATGATATTTAAAATCGGGACATCACTAGACTCACAATCGTAATCGTCTGTATTCTAATAATTGCTCAGTTCAAAAATTAATACCAATATTTTAATTTTTGACGCTATAAGGGCAATAAAATACAATTTCGTTAAGACTAGCGTAATAGACTATAACTTGTCTTCGAAAAAAATCCATTTTCTCCCAAGATAATAATCCAATTTGTATGAAATTTGAAATATACATAAACAATATATGCATAAATATAATATACAAAAATTACACATCTGCGATAATTTTAAACTAAATAGGCCAGCAAATTTATGAACGCATAATAATTATCAGTGAATTTGTTTTTATATGATCATTTCCATCCATACGTATAGCAGATCTAAGTTGGCCATTTTGTAATATATCGAATTAAAACTTGGTATAGTAAGAGAAAAGCTTATTTTTAACTTATATACCAAGACTTATTTTTTGTTGGTATCTTAAAAATTTGATGAGCTAGAGCCATCAGACTTATCAACGATCCTCACGATTTTTTGCTTACCGAACGCTGTATAGCCCTTTCAATCTATTCCAGTTTCGTCAATTTTTGGAATATCAACATCAAATTTGTTTTAAAAGTTGAATACACCAGTATAAATATTCTTAGTAAGTATGAAAGATTTTTTTCATGTTATTTTTAAAAACGAGGCGCTTGAAAATAGTCTTTTGTTTTATCTATCTCGTTTTAACTATAACACCTTTGGATTCAACCATTCCATTTTCGACATTTTTGAACATATCGATTTAAAAATTGGTACAGAAGTTACAAACACAATTGTTTTTGCTATACTTATTTTAAAAACTATATTTAAAAAAAATTGACTAATCTGCAGCCGATCAACTCAAGCGTTTTGATGAAAAATCTAAAAAGGTCTAAAATTATACTTTTTAAAGTTACTTGTGCTTTTAAAAGTAAATAATAAAAAAGGTTTATACTTCTTGATCTTGTTTGAATCTATATGTTTATTTTGTAAAAAAACTTTTAGGTTGATATTTTGAAACGAGCCGTTTAAAATGAGTTCGTGGGTCCGGTACTCCTAAAATCGAGAAACCCATTGATATCTAAGTCAAGTGGCTCTAGATCGGGTTTTTTTTTTAAGATAACAAGCTGAGACTCAGCATAAATGTTTAAAATATATATTTTAACTCCTATGTCAAGGTTCAATTCGATATATTAAAATTCAGCTAATTTAGAATAAGCCAACGCTTCATATATGAATGAGATTTCTCCTTTTAGTGATTTCCTCTGCTGCAAAATACATACCTGCATTATCGATTTTGTCCAGACACATCTATGCTCGGACGAAAGAAATACATATGACTTTTTTTTTGAAAAATTCTTCCCCTACACGGTGGTATTTTTTATTTTTATTTATCTTCATCCCAGCTCGAAATATTAAGAAACATCGAAAAAAAAATGTTTTTTTATTTTTTTTTCGACTTTGGGAAATCGATAGACTGGTAAACTTTTTTTTATTAATTTACATACTTTAACGTACTTATAAAAAAAATCAGCCGTATTGTAAATTACTGGTAGTTGTAACCTACACCGATTGGGCTAATACACTAAATGATTAAAAAACGGGAATTTTATAAACCTAATGTAAACAATAACATCGATTAAAATATAATAAAATACTGTAAACTAATACAGTAATACTAAATAAATATATGAACAAATATAGAATATGTTGACACTCTCTTCATTTGGAGTAATTTAATCTATTATCATTTCATAATCATTGCTATGGTAATACAGTTAATTTGTGCTCCAAAGAGCCCCTAGCGGGAAAATTTTAGGGTAGTTTTGATTTCTTTCATTGTAAATATGTTTTTTGGGGTGCTGAATCCGAATCTGAGGTTGCCTCAAAATTTCGTGACGCAACATTGAAAAAAAAATGGAAAAAGTTTAAAAATCTCATTTTTGAATGGTTTTTTTCTTATAAGATAACTCGAAAACTATCAACTTTTCATAAATAACCTTCTTAATCAAAATGAAAGAACATAAAATTTCCTACAAAATTTACAATTTAGGTTTTCTTCTCCGACTAATCGTTCGAACTCAAGCACTAGTAGAAAATTGTCGTATTTCGACTGTCTCATCTAAAACTCACTTTTCACTCCAAAACTCGAATTTATTATTAAAGACTATAATTTTCTCCTACTTTTAAGTTGAATACAATGTAGTCTGGTTTCAACTCCAGTAATAATACAAAACTGGTTAAAATAAACAACAAATTTAATATACCACTCGGCTAGTATATCTCCGCCGCGTTGTTTAGTTTTCTGAATTTGTGTTCCGGATTTAGATCCCACAATACACTAGGCCTATGGTTTAAAAATTAAAAACGAATTATATGCTATCGAATTAGTTAACTACACTAATAGTAATAGTGTTACGGTAACTATAAAAATAAGAATTTTAAAATTTAAAAAACACTATACAAATACGGTAACTATAACAATTCGAATGGTAATAATTATACGATATCTGACTGCAAAAATGTAAATAATAATAATAATACGATAAACATAACAATACGATAAAAATAATAAATCAAATACGGTATGGATAAAGTTCAGTCTATCTATTTTTCACGCACCACTGAAGGAATTTACGAGGTCAGGATAAAACAAACTAATTGCCTTCACTGCAAAATTTCTTCCGATCGGCACTAGGGAACATTTTTCTCGGAAAAGGCCGCCTCTGTTAGGGAGAAAGACAAACACTACTCAGCGACTCTGCTGCTTGCAAAACGAAAGTATGAGTCATTTTATTTTAGCGGGTCTGAAGCAATGATGTGGTTCTTGTCGTAGGTTTTGCTGGACACACAGCGGATGTCCGACGTACATTGAGTCGAAGTTCGAATCACAAGATTAATAATTTCTATAACAAAAATCAGCAATGAATTTGGTTCATATGTTAAAAATATATGTACAGCGACCATAATATCAAATATAACTAACCACTACATCTTGTTAGCCGGAAAATTAGTTATTAATTTGGTTCATAAGTTATTAATATACATACAGTATGATTAATTGTTTAAATCCGATTAAATTGTTTGTTTTTAACCAATGTACATAATCTCCTAAGTAACATGGGTTATGCTATGTAAATACAACCTTATTAGTTATATTGTTAACAAACATGGGTCATAATCCAATACTGAGTTGGAATACCCAAATTTATAGAACATATTCAAAAATCTAAACATTTTATTAAACACAGCTTTCTCTCACATATTCAAAGTTAACGGATTTAATATTTTTCTAGTATTCCTCCGCGAGCAACAAGTTGATGTGATAAAAACCAGAGTGCGGGCAAAACACTCGATAAGGAACGCAAATTCGGCGAGTACATGCTTCCACAATAAATAGGATTTTTTCGTCATAAATTATCCAAAATTATTGAAACTAATTTTATTTGAAAGGTAATTAAACGTCGAATGTGGATGTCTTTTTACATTTTTGATATTTGCTTTATTGAATAAGGAAAAAAATCGTAAACTTTGACTTTGAGTTAAGTCGAAGAACAAATTTATTTTAAAACAAATTTAAAAAACTAAAAGACATCCACATTCGGACTGTCCTAACCTTTAAAATGACTCATTCAGAATAATTTTCTGATCATTATTACTCCAGTAATCTTATTACCCGTTTAACATTGCTCTTATGGGAGTTGAAATTCAAGATGGTGGCTGGGTCTGCCGAGCCTTAATAAAATAGGTCCCAGTTCTGTAACTGCAGTAATTGTTGCGATATTTGACATAAACGCAAAATTCGGTCTCAAAAAACGTGATATATAGACAGACGAAAAAATATGCAACGTAGACCCATGTTTAAATTGTAAAATATGTCTGTCTGGATCCCAGGAACATATCCACAAAAGGGGTCCAGAGAGTTCGGGGACACCCTGTATTTTTATAAACAATTCAGCTAGGCTACCACAAATAAGTATGGAGAATACATTTGTTATTCGATTACATTTTATTATAATAAGTGAATTTCAAAGTTATTCATTGTATTTTGTTTTTTTAATAATTTGCTTTGGAACTGATTTTTTTAAGTGAACCAATAAAACAGCTCCGACTGTAAAAGACACCTTTAATGTTTACCACCATAATTGCAGTTTTATACTGAAACATTATAGAGCAGGCAGTAGTTTTGATCGTATTGTTTATCAATGCACACTAATGTTATTGATTCAAATAATGTTACCAATACTGAATAATATTGCATTTAAATTGTGGCACATAAAGCCTCAGGCAAATAAACCAAACGAGTTATCCGTTATATTACATTTCCCCTTTGATAAACCACTCGCTACTGCAACAGTAATTAATAACATTAAACTAACTTATAATTACTATAGCCTATTGAAAACTAGCTGGCCCGACCCGGCTTTGCACGGATAGACAAATAAAAGTTAAATGTATATTAACAAAAAATATATTATATCAATAAATATATTACACCATGTATTTCTTATGTAACTTTGACCCCCCCCCCCACCCACCTAACCTAAAATTTAGATTTTTTTAAATCTTTCTTAGCGAGCACCTAGGGCCCTAGAGGAAGCTACATAATAAATTTCATTCCAATCCGTTCGGTGTTTGTTTTTAGTAACTTTGACCCCCTAAACCCCACTAAAATTTCGAATTTTTTAAAACCCTTTCTTAGCGAGCATCTATGGCCATAGAGGAAGCTACATACCAAATTTCATTTCAATCGGTTTGGTATGTTTTGAGAAATCGTGATTTATTAACGTTGACCCCGCCCCAAACCCTTCTTAAAATTTCCAATTTTTCGAAACCCTTTCTTAGTGCGCGTCTAGAGCCTATAAAGAGTATTAGTGCCAAAGTTCATGTTTGTAGGCCTCGTGGTTTTGGAGAAACTGTGATGAGTCAATGAGTCAATGGTATTTGGCTTTTATAAGTATAGATTACTACTTTTAGTAATATCTGGATCGGTAAGGTCGTCATCTAGCTTGCCATCTCCGACATAGCTGCGGAAGTTAAGGCGTAGTTGTTGTTGTTTGAGTTCTAGATACTCATTTGGGCTTACAAGCTTTAAAACACAAGTAAAGCAAATTAATAAAACCAGATGAATCCAGAATTGTAGCTATTTTAGGGCCCGTGTCGTAAAAGAGAAAGACGGGTTCCTAATAAGAACCACAGTCGATTTTCTTTGAATCAGATAAAGGTGTTTAACCAAAGTTTAACATTGTTATAAAGAGTCATGTAAATATTACAATAAACAAAATAGTTTTGAATTTATTGATTTTTAGGAACTCAAAGTTTGGAACCCCCAAAAATACTTTGTGTTTGGTCATGAGACTGTCGTTTTAAGGTCCCAATTTAATGATATCAATATATTTTTTTACAGTTATTGGATAATATGTTGTTTTCACGATATTCTTCAATAATTACGGGAATAATAATTCTCGTAGCTTAAAATAGTATATTTCGTCACAAGTCTGGAAAATGGCCGCTAACGGTGCACGATCGAGTTTCAAGTTACGAGACGAAGCCGAGTACTTGAATTCGATCAAGCACCGGTATAGCACTTTCGGATGAGTTATGAACAGTACTTTTCATCATTCCACCTTTTATTAAATATACAGGGTGGCTAAAAAATAAACTTGGTCCTAAACAACCTCATTTGTTGATATATTTGAACTGTTTCCAGCTATTACGTACAAACAAAAGTAACTTGTTCAAACAATCAAATATTTATTAGGTTTAGAGCAGTAGGTAATTTTACAAATTGAAAGAAACATATTGATTCAGGAATATTAATATTTGAATCAGCCATCGTAAGTACGTTTACACTTTTACAATAGTCTATAGGCTAATAAACTAACAACATCAAAGGTTTGTTATTGTTCAATTTGTTTATGTTGCTAGAAACAGTCAGCTGTTTAAAAATTATATAATGGAATACGGTAAGTAGAATAGCAGCGCTCGTGGTGACAAATCTTGGAACCTTCTTTCCCGGCCTAGTCCTTTTTACAGTTTTACCCGGACTTTACCCGGCCTATCGGGAATCGATTGGTTTCAACCACAGCTGATAGTACTGAAAACAGTGGTTTATTGCGTTTTTATAGTGAAAAAAAAATTTCTAATTTATTTCTAAAAGTACTGCAGCGAAAATTGTAAGAAAAAAACAATTATAATTAAACATAACTTAATAGACAAACAATAGCAGATCTGAAATTCTACCCTAACACTGTGTTTGGAGCATTTTAAATAGAGAACAAAAGGTGTGTTTTGGGAATTTCTCGATTTTATTCTAATTTTTAGATATGCACAACAGGTTTTTCGACTGTTGTTTTTACTGAGCATTTTCGAGATGCACTTTTCGATCAATATTCCGAATTACTTCTATCTTCTCTAAATCTAGAGCTATAAAATAAAAAGAATGCTAAAGTGTTTGATTTTTATTTCACATTTATGTTCAACATGTAAGTTAGAAAAAGCATATCATTAGACATGATGTTAGACAAATTGGCAATAAGCCCTCACATCTTCGACTGTTCTTTGATTCGAGATTGGGCACTGGAGGTCACTCAGTCATGTAGATAAATTGGGACTTAATAAAAGGGACAAATATTTCGTGTAAAAATTGTGGTGGAGAGAAAGGGACGCCTCAGCACATCATATTTGCGTGCCTAATCTTGGACAGGGAATGATCAATTTATATCAACAGGAATTCTATGTAGTGGAGAACTGATAGAAGAACAGGAAAGTATAATAGGCCTACTACGCAACGCACGGGTTTCTAAACAAATTTGTCTGGAATGAAGAGGAATGACTTTTTACTTTCTCATTATCACATATATTATTTCTCAAGGCCATTTTTTTGTGGGTACGCCATAACTTCCTTAATACATCATCAAATTACATGAATGAGGCATCATTTTAAAGCTTTCCTTAACCGCTACACCGGAAAAATATACAAAATACAACTATACGAAAAAATCAAAAATAAATAAATAAAGAATCCGAAAGTAACAGTATTGTACGATCAAGTAAGTTATTTTCATGGCGTTGGCAACACTGATGATAACAATACCAGCTGGACAGCTGCCGTTACGCCACTACATTGCTATTTTTAATTAATTGTAAGCGTGGTTATAAACAGCATTGCGGATAAACCTATTTGTTGTTGTTTATCTTCTGCAAGTTGGTAAGTTGTTTAAAAATATATAATACCAATAACAAAATTATTTCTCTTTAACATGGATTTAAATTAATAAAACACTGTTAGTAAGTTAGAATGCGAATGCTTCGCACGGGTCAGCTAGTATTATAGTATAGAGAAAGTATATTAATCGCAACAGAAATCGATGTTGAGTTTTTTGTGGAAATATCCGTTTTTGGACCCGCTGAGTCCAAACAAGTTTTTTTTTCAAAATGTCTGTCTGTATGTATACAAAGCTAGAGAGAAAACTATTCAATCGATATCAAACAAATTTGCACCAAACATGTCAATTATTCCAGTATAGATGCACGGAAAAGGGTTTTGATAAATTTTTAAAAACAACCCCCTTTTTGGCCAAAAAACCCCCAAAACATTCAGTTATTATTTTTTTATAAAAAAACGGCTGTAACGATTTTGATAAAATTTGACTTATTTGTAGCCCTCAATGTACCCTACCATATGCAAAAAACCATATCTTTCTAAAAATTCACGTTTAGCTAATAATAATAATAGCTAATTTTTGGGGGTTTTGCCCAAATACATGTTGTTTTTCAAAAAAATTTAAAACCTTTTTTCGTGCATCTATTCAGGCTTAAATTGACATGTTTGGTGCAAATTTGTTCGAAATCTATAGAATAGTTTTGATAATAATAATATGTATTAGTTACTCTCCTACTTTAATGTATCCCCTCTCCTATTTTAATATAATTATGAAGTCACAGTGAATTTGTTTAATAATTTAAATATGTTTGTGAGAAACTATGTGCCAGTTTTTTGTACCGTTTATTTGAGTAAGTATGTACAATACAATAAATTTAGATTTGAGAGGGGAAACCACGACGTAAATTCTGGCTCTGCATATAATTATAGAAAATAGACAATACGTTTCTGTGACCAACTCTTTACTGGATTCCTTTGTAAACAACCTACAATTTTTAGCTAACAACTTAATATACAAACATTTTCAATTATTTATTTATAATATAATAAATAACCCTAAGATTCGTGAGTAGATTGATCTCTTTTACAGAAGTACCCAGAGTGATAGCATGCACTTTAGGTGGTACTTATTTGGATTGCATTCAGTGGTAGTTCGTCATTTTATTATTTGTTTTTAACCAGGCAAACTAATGCAGATGAGGAAACGGCTTAGCTTATTTAAGGGTCTTCTATACCTTGCGTAAATCAGCAAAAATATGCACTTCGTACTACCGTGTTTCGGACGCCGTTTTTAACCTAAAAAGTTGTGAAACATCTTAAATTGTTCTTAAAGGCTTTGTGCTTTTGTCTTATATCTCATAATTGAAAGAAATCGTCGGCAACTCCTTTTAATCAACATTTAAATGAGTAAAAATCGAATATTTTTAACGCATTTTTTGGGAGTTTTAAGCAATAATTTCCATATTTTAAGCTAACACGTAAAAAATATAAAGTATTCTTTATAACTTAAAGTGGTTTCCCAGATTATTAATTTATAAATAGAATCCAAAACACGGTATTACGAATGCATGTTTCAACGATTTTGCGACTTGAGTCAGGCCTTCTAATGCAATTGAAATCATACTGTACACTCGGGAGTTTTCTTCAAGGCAAAGAAGAGCCTTAAGCTGAACGCTAGTAACCAAGTATGAACCAGAAGTTCCACTATAACAAACCGAATGGCCGCGCTAACTACAACCTCGCACCAAACCCTGGCTATACCAACACTATTTAATAATCCAGGTGTGTTTAAGACCTCACGGGAGAAATGTAAACTTCTATGGCGTATTCTGATTTACACTTTATACAGAAAATATAGAAAGTATAGAAAATATTGAATAAAAACACAATTTATGAAATGAGGAAGAACAACGTCCATTTCAGAGGTATTACCATTGTATTTGGATTACCTAATAGAACTCCGATCCAATGCCATATTTCGTTCCACTGGAAATTTGACGAAAGTGGCGCTATCTATTGGGGAAACGACGGAAGCTGTGTGAAACACCAATGCTACCAATGATGTCTCCCTAGCACTACCTAGCGGCGTGATCATGCACCATTTTCCCGAAAACCTTTTTTTTGGCACACAGCCCCTGTATGCATGCATGATCTATTTTATTATTCATGATCTATGGTATTACCAAGTAAACTATATACTCTGCTATATATATATGTGTAACGCGTGATATAGGTGTGCTATATATATAGGGTGACGCGTGATGGAAAAGCGTGGCGGTAAAATCCGATTCACCGCCCGCAATTTTTAGACGAGGTGCGCCTAAAGAAGTTTACACTTCAAAAGTTCTTGGAAGAATATCGGAATAAATATATATGCAGCGATCAGCTCACTAAGACTGGGTCAGCTAGTCTTAGAACGCCAAACAAAATATTTGGTATTTTGTACGTGAAATAAAAATGAATAAATATCAACTTGTGAGAAGTGACGTTATCTGGACTAAAAATGCACTACTAAATCCTTTCTTTATGACAAATTCCGATCATGGATTATTTTCTGATACCTAAAGTTTTCTCTAAAACATTAAATTCATATTATATTATACCGAGATCACCTGATTGCCTTATCTGTATGTTCAATTCACAAAATGCCATCTGCGAAACAACCAGTGTTATAAGCAGTGTTATTAATGCATCTACTATCCATACGAACGGACTGAAAATTGATTACGGGATTTTCTCAGTGGTATGGGTGTTCAAACACTGTATGAGTATTATAACTTTGCCCACTTTACCTTATCTTCACCCTTATTTCAAAAGTTTTTAATGATTATTGACGAACACCTCCAGTATATATAGAAACAAAGTATCACAGGTTACTTTTAAAATCTATATATAAAAGCGAAATACCACTCACTCACTCACTCTCTCACTGACCCACTCATCACGATTTCTCAAAAAATACCGAACGGATTGAAATGAAATTTGGTATGTAGCTTCCTCTAGGGCCATAAGTGCTCACTAAGAAAGGGTTTGAAAAAATTCAAAATTTTAGGGGGGGGGGTGGTTTGGGGGATAAAAGTTACTAAAAAACGATTTCTTCAAAACTACCGAACGGATTGGAATGAAATTTGGTATGTAGCTTCCTCTAGGCCATAGGTCCTTTCTAAGAAAGGGTTTGAAAAAATTTGAAATTTTAGGGGAGGTTTGGGGGGATCAAAGTTATTAAATCACGATTTCTTCAAAACTACCGAACGGATTGGACTGAAATTTAGTATGTAGCTTCCTCTAGGGCCATAAGTGTTCACTAAAAAAGGGTTGGAAAAAATTGGACATTTTAGGTGGGTTCGGGGGGTAAAAATTACTAAATCTCGATTTCTCTCAAATTACCGAACAGATTGGAATGAAATTTGGTATGTAGCTTCCTCTAGAGCCATAGGTGCTCACTAAGAAATGGTATGAAAAAATTCGAAATTTTAGGAGGGGTTTGGGGCGATCAAAGTTAGTAAAATGATAATTTCAGATCTTTTATTATTATGACAATAGTGCTTTTATTATTTAAGATCTATATATAAAAGCCAAATACTACTCACTGACTGAACACTTAAAAAGAATACAATTACGGTAAAAAGACTGAAAATACCAACCACCACGTGCAACGCCGTATGGGTCAGCTAGTAATATATATTTAATATAAATAGCTATTTTCCTATTTATTCTGTCCGTTATCTGTTACAGATTATCACAACTTGTATCTGTATAACGCTAAGCGCCATGGTCACACTCGTCTTCCTGTTTTTACCTAAACTGTACATCATCCTGTTGAGGCCGGAAAGGAACAATCGTTCGTTCTTCACTACTTCCAAGGAAATCCGCTGCCATATCGGCACTAGAGTCGCATCGGCTATCTCCGGTAAAAGCAATGCATATCTGAACTACTACTCCAACACGGATTCACCAAGGTAATTGAATAGTTTATGCTGCAACTGTGGAAAATGTTTTAATTTTTGCTAAGAAAATAGATTAACCATTCGAGGTAGGTTAAAACTTCCAGGTAAGAAGATTGAGTAGTTCATAGCATTTCTTGTTACATGACACGTAAGTGTGTTGCTCTTTATATTCTTAAAATAAACATTTTCTATTATAATTATAATAATTTGAACGTTAAGTACAAGTATTAGAGAAGACTTTACACAAATGGTTCACATAATTGTTTTATCCCAATAAATGGCATACAGTAGATTCCCGCTATTCCGAACAGAGTTCAGAAAAAATACCGATTTTTTTAATAAAAACATGAGAAATTAAAAAGACGTTATTTAAAAAACGAACATTTATTGTTATACAAATAAGTTAAATAGAGACATACAGAAAGCCTAAGCTTGATGAAAACGGCTGAAACAAAATTAGAATGAAAGCTGGTTTTGTTTCCTTCACGGTTTTCTTCCGTGAAACGGATACCTTATCCTTCAGAAAGAAGGAAAGATTAAATACTACAACTAGGCACTAGTAGTGTTGCTGCCACCTGCCAGTTGCTTTCATCCGTTTTTCTCCTCCTTTTTCGTTAACTCGAAGGACTTTTTTTCTCGATCTTTTTTCAAGATAATGCGGTACCAACCGACATACTGTGGGATGACAAAACGGACAGTTCGAACAACCTCCTTCCTTTCCGTTTTTTAGAAGAAAATGGAATCGTAACGCAACAGAAGGAAATAACCCCGGATAATTTAAACCTACTGTATACTTAAAGCAAGGTCAAGAGCATTTGCCGCGTCTACGTGTGATATGAGTTCAGTTGGAGCGTTCACCTCCTCCTCGCTTTCCTCCGAGCCGATCAACGCTGTATAGAACAGACACTAGCAGATGTTCCCGCATTTAATTTACGCCTTAAGATACTGCTACACGTAGCGGGATGGGACAGTGATGGGAGAGGTATGGGACATTTAAGTATTTTCCGTGGGGTGGCTACACATAGCGGGAAAGGATACTGACACGGACATGTATATGTGGAACGATGGGCGCGCAGCTTCCACACCACCGACGATCCCGCCACTAACCGCCCCGCCATTGTCATCTTGGTGTTTAACCTGTTCTTCATCTGATTCTGACGAAGAGTTTTTATTAATGTGCTTGTTTGACGGAGAAAACAAGAGAAAAAGAACATTACGGACTCATCCAATAAATGAAAAAAGAGAGGTTAGTTAATTTTGTTACTTACAGTATGGTAAATCCAAGCAAAGGTACAGAGACTGACTCACGCTTACTTGAACAATAATTAATTACCAAGAATCATATTGTTTATATTGTTAAGTGTATCATTGAGTGAAGCTTGGTAATGAAGATAAGAAGCATATAGAGTGGACATCTTTCCTATTTATCTATATATCTGTCAACCTATATTTACAAAAACTACCGACCTGCCTTGGGCGATATCCTATGTCCCGTCACGGGGTGGCTACACATGCCGGGACACGTACAGGACAATGGCGAATTAATTTATGCTCTTCCGACCATCCGTCCTCCACTGTAAATGTCCCGTCTCTATCCCGTCAATATCCCATCCCTGTATGTGTAGCCACTTCCATTACATTACACAAAAAGCATCCATTCGCAAATGTCCCGTCCCTATCTCATCCCGCTATGTGTAGCTGTAGCTTTAAAAAGTCAATACGTTGATATTATTCATGAAATCCGCCTAATGCAAATTCCCGCTAAACCGAACAGTGTCCGGTCCCAATTAGTTCGGATTAGCGGGACTCTACTGTAGTTACTGTTTTCCAAGGGTTTACTTTATGCCAGTTAGACTAATGATGACGCGGGAGCAGCAAGCAAACCGAAACGTATATGTAGTAAACTTGAAGATCTAATTTTAATCCCTGTACCATGCTGCTCCCCTTCTACAGTCTCACAATGTTATCTAGGGTCATATTTAAGGGTTATAGGTAAACTTTCGTTGGAACTGTTTACAATCCTGTATACAGAGTATAAAGCAATTCTTTGCAGAAAATTGTTTAAATGTTTTTATACAGAAACACAAACAAGACAATTTGACTGTCTATTTGCATTGAACAAAAATAGCATCACAATAACCATATGAGCTTCAACTTTCTGATTTTAAAGTACAGTAGAGAATTTCTAGCACAACCCGTGACCTCGAGGTGCGCAATAGACTTAATAGAGAGTTAATTCGAGTGACGGGCGGTCAGAGAGGCTCAGTCTATTGCCGAGCTCTGATTGTAATACTTCGGTCTGCAAGTAATACAACACATGGCTGTTGCGACAACAATGACAGTAAGTAGCGTGGTGTCCCTTCCCCTCCAGCGGAAGGCGTCCCCACTTGCCTAAATTCTTCCCTCCCGCCAGCGCACCGTAGAGGTCTTGCTAAATCTGACGAACTATAACTTGACAGTTATCAATGCTTTATTGTCTAAAGAGTTTTTGTTCCAACTGTATATTTAAGTTATTTCCATATTAACGCTAAAAATAAGCTAAAAAATAAGTTTATATTTAATTATTTGCCTTTTTCTTTTTTTAAGCCAGTCTTCATCAAGCCTTTCTAAATTTTTCATACAAATTTAGTTAAAAAAAATTAATTTTACACTTAAATAAATATGTATAAGTATTTAAATGTATCTGAAATGAATATTTATTGTAGAATAAGCCGCACTGGAACCACACCACTTGCCGGGGACATAAAGCCTTCTTGGCAATCACCCGAGGATAAGCTTCAACTGTCGCACACAGACAGTCAGGACTCCAAAAAAAGGTAAGTTTAAACAGCATCTGTCTCTATTTTCATAAATACCAGTATACTCTAAAGTGTTATACATTCTAGGAAACGTTTTCATTTTAAAAGCACCAAATTATATGATGAATGATGTACTTTAAAACAGCAAACACAAGTTACAACACGTAACATATTGTTTGGATCTTCTAGCTTTTGTTAAGGCCCGTATTACACTGTAAAATATTTTATAAAATATGTTTTATAAAAGATCTTTGACAAAGAACTTTGATAGTGTAATACAAGCCTAAGAACTAATGACGAAAACTTTGCAACATGTTAATTACCGAATTTCCATAGGAAAAACGAGCTGTTGCAGTGGCCCTTATGGTGAGACCCAAGGTCGGGAGTAGCAAATGAGCACCAATCATGGTCCCCAGAACACGTTTTGGAGTGTCATTAAAATTCATATATATATATATGTGTGTGTGTGTGTTCGCACTCTAGCAACTGCATTTTAAGTCCGATTTGGTCCAAATTTGGTACACGTTTTGGTTGACTATGTCGCTCGGACGAGTTCGTTAGCCAAAAAAATCCAACAACCGGAAGTACATTTTTTGATCGGAAGTAACAATTGTTTTCAATTTTTACTGCGAGAATGAAATGTTTTTAAAGTTTTTTTCTAAAAACATAAATGTAGGATGTTATTCTGCATATTTAGTTTTTTTACGTGATCTTATAGCTCGTTTGGTTCCCCCAAAATCGACCAAAACGTAAAATACCTTAAAAGTACCTGGTTCGAAGCCAAGTGGTGCAAACTCGCGAGGCCACTAGGAGGAAACAAATTCTACTAATATATTGCGTACACACAGACAGCTGTTCAACGTCTTCGTGAGTAGACCTATTTCCCAAATTGTTGGTTGAAACCCTAAAACATAGGCATATAAACTTAATTTTGTAAATTGGCTCAACTCGCGTCAGCGGTCCAGCTGCGTGGTCGAGTTATTTTATTTAGATTCAGATCCTAGAAATTCTTTAACTCTGTTCAGATTTATGCCAGAACATTGAAACATAAATCCTTTGTATTAAATATCAAAAGGTAATAATATAGATTGTTCGTCTTCTAATACAAAAATACAATCTTTTGCGAATTTAGAACCCGAAACGCAAACGATAGTCTTTAATAAATAAATTTTGAGTTTTACTTGTGAGAAGATATACTTGATAGAATAAACTTTGAACACAAAATCTCACAACTAATACGTTTATTAACTCAAACGCGTTTCAAAGATAAAGTAGAAATCTTCAGTAATGTGCCAGCTACAATAGTCAAACTATACCTACTGGTAGTTCGGCAATCACTGAAGATGGCGACTTTGTCGTTGAAACGCGCTTGAGTTATGAACAAATTAGTTGTGAGATTTTGTGTTCCAAGTTTATTCTATCATAGTATTTAATAGTTATTAATAGCTGTAATAGCTACAGTAGTTCTGTTTTGGTTGTTTGCTACAGCTGTTTTGCTTTTGAAGATTTTGTCTTGTATAGATCCACATAACTCAAAACCGTACATGTTATACATATTAGCCTTTATTAACGCAGACAGTTTTGTATTGAGTGAGTGCTAAGAAGATGCGAAATGTTTGTTGTGACCAACTATAACAGTAAAGTACTTTTTACAGAACTCGATTTTACACATTAGACTAAAGAAATCAATAAAATAACAAAACACTGAAAATATATTTTAACTATTGTATCCACTTTTAATTAGGGGAAAATATAGGTAATAGCAAATGTAAAACATTTTTGTTAAATCAAATCTGACAAAGAAGGAACAATGAACCATAAATTTATTACGGGAAGTATATTTTAATCTGCCTCTGAAAAGCTTTAAAAAATTTCACCCAGAATCATTTGCTTTAATGAATCTGTGCTTGATTTCACCACAATTTGCTTATAAGGCAAAACGTAGCGGTGATTTCTTTCACTGTTTCATTACTTTATCCATTTTGATTTACTATGAAAAACTAAATATATTGGTTATTTACCAATTATTTTAGTAAAATGAATAATTCATAAAAAAAATTCTTTAATGAAATCGTTAATTGCTCAAACAGGAAATAGTGTTTCTAATTACACGCTCACATCATAACTAGAAAAAAATCCCTGATTGCTTTGTACATAAACCACTTCTATAATTCATAAACGTAGTTTATAATTTCTTTTCAATAAATATTTAGGATAAACCATAATCTCATAGGTGAGATGGTAAATAATATCAAGAGTATAGATAAAATCATTTCGTCTATGATACAACAATAGTTACGACAATGTTTAAACCAACCCGTTTTACTTAGATCTACTCTTAAACAAAAATTCAACTAAAATTAAATACTAAATTGTTTGAAGAATGAAATTGGCTAATAATGGAAATTTAGAAGTTTTAGAGAAAACAGCTGATTACTGTGCCAACAATCGGCGTCTTCAATCAGCTGCATTATGTATTTTATCTTTAACTATTTGTTACTAGTGGACCCGGCAATGCTTCGCTATTGCTTTATTTAATTTTAAGGTAGTTATCAAATTTCATTCTTTTGACTTAAGTTATTGAATTGCAAATGGTGTTTATGTCAACAATTTATATAAACAATTTATATAAACAATATTTTAAACAGCATGGTATGTAAGTAAATAGATATGTAACAACCTATGTTTGATTGAATTTTAATGCAGTAAGCATTTTTCGTTGATTTTTGTTTGTGTTGTTTTGGCAATCTAACCTAAAAAAGCTGTTTTGTTTTTTGAAGAATAATAACCCGATTCTAAATTAGAGAAATTGGTTGCAAATAAAAGTGTTTTGGTTCATTGTAGGCCTAACCTAAAATTATGTTCAGTTTTTGATCCATAACAGTTGTTTTATTTATAATAATATGTAACAACCGATGTTTAAATTGAATTATAATATAGTAGGCCTAAGCATGTTTTATTGATTGTTATTGTTTGT
>JAGFPH010002639.1:65943-93926 GCA_018207615.1 Philaenus spumarius | reverse complement strand
ATTGTTAAATAAATTACCTGAAAGCTTAAAAAATATTGAAAATTATGACATTTTTAAAAAAAGCCTTAGACGACTTTTGTTGTCTGGATCCTTTTACTCGGTGGAGGAGTTTATTGACTGGTAGTATTCCTCAGCTCTTGCATATTCTTGTGGTCGGGTGCGAGCATGTGCTGGAGTTTGTAGGGGACTGAATATTTCATAAGTTCTGTTGGTACTTTGATTGTTTAAGTTGTTGAATTTAGTCCTGTTTCTGTATTTATTTGTATTGTTGGTTTTACTATTGTTATTATTCTTTTAGAGTTTTATTATTTATTAATTTTTAGGTGCTATATCTGCTATTGTTATTTTGGGTTTATTATGTTATGTATAGGACTAAGCTGTAGTTATTATAATGACGTTGCTATGCACCTTGTGGTGTTTCTGCTATGAATAAATAAATAAATAAATAAATAATTGACTCATCACAGTTTCTCCAAAACCACGAGGCCTACAAACATGAACTTTGGCACTAATACTCTTTATAGGCTCTAGACGCGCACTAAGAAAGGGTTTCCAAAAATTGGAAATTTTAAGGGGGTTTGGGGGGGGGTCAAAGTTACTAAATCACGATTTCTCAAAACCTACCCAACCGATTGAAATGAAATTTGGTATGTAGCTTCCTCTATGGCCATAGATGCTCGCTAAGAAAGGGTTTAAAAAAAATCGAAATTTTAGGAGGGTTTGGGGGTCAAAGTTACAAAATCACGATTTCTCTAAAACCATCGAACGGATTGGAATGAAATTTGGTATGTAGCTTCCCCTAGGGCCATAGGTGCTCGCTAAGAAAGTTTTCAAAAAATTCTAAATTTTAGGGGGGTTTGGGGGGTCAAAGTTACTAAAAACAAACACCGAATGGATTGGAATGAAATTTATTATGTAGCTTCCTCTAGGGCCCTAGGTGCTTGCTAAGAAAGAGTTTAAAAAATCGAAATTTTAGGGGAGGTGGGGGGGGGGGTCAAAGTTACATAATAAATACATAGTGTAATATATTTGTTGATATAATATATTTGTTGTTAATATACACTTAACTTTTATTTGTCTATCCGTGCAAAGCCGGGTCGGGCCAGCTAGTTTTCAATATAGTAAAGATGAGTTAGTTTAATGTTATTAATTACTGTTACAGTAGCGAGTGGTTTATCAAAGGGGAAATGTAATATAACGGATAACTCGTTTGGTTTATTTGCCTGAGGCTTTATGTGCCACAATTTAAATGCAATATCATTCAGTAATGGTAACATTATTTGACTCAATAACATTAGCGTGTATTGATAAACAATACGATCAAAACTACTGCCTGCTCTATAATGTTTCAGTACAAAACTGCAATGATGGTGGTAAACATTAAAGGTGCGTTTTACATTCGGAGTTGTTTTATTGGTTCACATAAAAAAACAATTCCAAAGCAAATTATTGAAATAAAAAAAAGAATAACCTTGAAATTCATTTAATATAATAAAATGTAATCGAATAACAAAATGTATTCTCCATACTTATTTGTAGTAGCCTAGCTGAATTGTCTATCTATATATATAAAAGCGAAATACCACTCAATCACTCACTCATCACGATTTCTCAAAAACTACCGAGCGGATTGAAATGAAATTTGGTATGTAACTTCCTCTAGGGCAATAGGTGCTCGCTAAGAAAGGGTTTGAAAAAATTTGAAATTTTAGGGGGGTTTGGGGAGATCAAAGTTATTAAATCACGATTTCTTCAAAACTACCGAACGGGTTGGAATGAAATTTGGCATGTAGCTTCCTCTAGGGCCATAAGTGTTCACTAAAAAAGGGTTTTAAAAAATTAGAAATTTTAGGGGGTTTGGGAGGTAAAAATGTCTAAATCACGATTTCTTCCAAATTACCGAACAGATTTGAATGAAATTTGGTATGTAGCTTCCTCTCGGGTCATAGGAGCTCACTAAGAAAGGGCATGAAAAATTTTGAAATTTCAGGAGGAGTTTGGGGGGATCAAAGTTATTAAATCACGATTTCTTCAAAACTACCGAACGGATTGGAATGAAATTTGGTATGTAGCTTCCTCTAGGGCCATAGGTGCTCACTAAGAAAGGGTATGAAAAATTTCGAAATTTTAGGAGGGGTTTGGGGGGATCAAAGTTACTAAAATCATAATTTCAGATCTTTTATTACTATGACAATAGTGCTTTTATTATTTAAGATCTATATATATAAAAGCCAAATACCACTCACTGACTGAACACTTAAAAAGAATACAATTACGTTAAAAAGACTGAAAATACCAACCACCACGGGCAACGCCGTACGAGTCAGCTAGTACATACATATATGACAGTGCGAGTTTGAACTGAACACGGAAGCACGTTCCGAATACCTTCTCCTGGGATTCTAATGTGATTTTAACTTTATATGTTCGTAATGTATATTTAAGTGTTTCATGTATGTATAAGTATTTTAAATGTTTTAATTTTGACAAAGTGCCCAGTGTGCGAACAGCTGAATATTTGATAATGACTAATTAAAATAGTCGAAACGGCCGTCATATAAAAACGACGAAAAACAAGGAATGTACGACAGATAGTAAAAGGTAAATATATTTTTCTTAATTTATATTTTGCAAGATTGGAGTGTAGCCTATGTATGTCATCAATAACACTTAAAACTGCTCAACCTGTTTCTTCAGTTGCTTTGGACTCCAAGTCGACAGTAGTCTACTACCACTCGAGCACCGATCGTTTGAAAATGCCTGTTTCAAAATGTCTTTAATTATTTTAGGTAACACAAAAATACCTCCTCGAGCTCCATGCAGATGACAGTGTTTTCTCTGGTTATGCACATCAGAGAATGTGACTGCAGTGCGTAGGCAACTAGAAGATAGAATGACGATCCTTGGAGTAATCCAAAACATTATTTCAAATATACCTGACCTATATATTCCATACCGAGTCAACTTTGTTGACAGAAACGTTCTCATGGTTCTTCCTATAGGCAGAAGGCTGAGACTAGCTACACAGATGGATCCAGTGTATAGTATCAAATGGTCGGATCCAAAGATAATTCCGTAATCCAGAGTATGCTGACCAACTGTATTTCAAATAAAAGTGATTGTCGAAAAAATAATGTTTTGGATAGAAGCTAAAGGAGCCTTCAAGCAGTCAAGCAGTAGTACAGAGCCTTAAACTGAACAGGAAAGACCTTCAAGAGGTGGCGTTCCGTTTAAATGTACCTTTCCTGTAGGAGAAGTGTGGAGAAGAAAACTCAGCCAATTGTATTTGACTGCTCAGTCTTTTTTACAAATGATGAACGAAATTATAATCATTTGGATGGATGCAAATAGTATGGAAATCTCTCCATCGAAAGTCCACACCCCATTCTTAGGTCCATATATTACTTCGAAACCACTTTTGAGGGATAAAAATATGACTGCTTGGTCTTGAACATTAACAGATATTTGTAACTAGGAGATCTATGAAGCGGGCAGATAGAAGAATAAGACAGTTTGATCACTTGAAGCTTATAACGATTTATAAAATAAACGGTACCAGATAACTGCCACATCTCTCTCCCAGTTGAAACTTTATACCTTCCCAAGAGTAGTATAGGAGGTGGTTATTTAGAATTGCAAAAGTATGAAAATGTTACAATGGAAAATATTAGATGCGTGTAACAAACATCCATATTATATTATTAAGGCCAATTATTATTTAAACGATTCGATCGATTTCGAACAAATTTGCACCAAACATGTCAATTAGGCCTGTATAGATGCACGAAAAAAGGGTTTGAAAATTTTTGAAAAACAACCCCCTTTTTGGCCAAAACCCCCCAAAAATCAGTTATTATTATTATTATTATTACCTAAACGAGAATTTTTAGAAAGATGCGGTTTTATGCATATTGTAGGGTACATTAAGGGCTACAAATAAGCCAAATTTTATCAAAATCGTTAGATCCGTTTTTGAGAAATTTAGATTTTTCTCGTTTTTGGCCATTTTTGGGGGGTAAAACCCCTTAAAAATCAAAAATTTCAAATAATGTAACATGCGCCTGGAGATATTCCAGAACTACACCTACATACCAAATTTTATCAAAATCGGACCGTTGGTATGGTCTCCAGCTCTGTACACATCCTTACAGACACACAGACACTCGGACAGACATCACCAAAAAAACACTTTTTTGGGTTCAGGGAGCACCAAAACAAATAATTCCACTAAAAATATTTTTTGGTTCAGGGAGCACCAACACAGATAATTCCACTAAACATTTTTTGGGGGTTCAGGGAGCACCAAAACAGATAATCCCACTAAAAAATCAAATTCGAAAATTTGGACGAAAACAATACTTTCTCCATATACTACGTATAAGGTGGAGAAAGTAAAACGTAAGAATGGAGTAAAGAAAAATTACCTGTGAATGAAAGTGCTTATAGCTCAAAATAAAACCAGTAGGCTAAAACAATTCTTGCCTCTCATATTGTGATAGAAAGCCAGATCCTACAAAATTCCTTCATAAATATTTCCTAATTTTGTATTTCATGCACTATCTTGTTCAACTATTTTTAAAATAATTATTTAACTAGGAACTTAACTCAAATTTCAAACCAAAACAACTATTTAGCTAGTCTTGTTTGTATTTTGTCATCTAGACTGACTCATATTTTTTACAAGCTGTAAATAGTCTGTAAATATTGTGTGTGACGGTACAACTAAATCACAGAAAATTTGTTTTAAAATAATTTTCTTACCTTAGAATCGCTGCCGAAATATATCGGAACAAAAGCAATCCATATAACGCACGTCGTATACATCGCAAAACCAATAAACTTAGCTTCGTTGAAGTTCTCTGGTACGTTCCTTGTTTTGAGAGCATAAAGCGTGCAGAGGGCGATAAGTAGAAAGTCGAATGCTAAGGGTGCAACAACTCCTTGAGGCGAAGTGTTGCAGACGAGGACAGCACGGTCTATATTTGGGAACTGTAGCATGGGTCCTGCAGGTTCAAGGACTAGCATGGCTCCTGCGACACCTGCTTCGACCCCAATTAGGATGCAGGTAATCACCACCTGGAACATAATAGAACATGGCGATAAACAGTAAACGATACTGGCCAGTATGCAGTATTTTTTACTGCTTCCTAGTAAATTAAACATTTGCAATAATATTTAAAAACTAACAGGCTTATTTAAAAAAAATGCGATGTTATCTAAACTATTATGCTAGTTAGTAAACAATCAATTCTAAAGATAAGTAACTGTCACATTGATTTTGATCATAAAAAAAACGGTTTCCTTTAATTCCTGCATTTCAGTTAAACACGGTTGGTCTATATAAATTCTCTAAACTCTTTGGCCTAACCTACCACACAAACTAGAAATTTTATATTGATAGAATTCAACCTCCTTGAAATATGTCTCGAACAAAACTATTTTACATTTAACAATGAAATATATAAGCAAAATAATGGCTTAGCAATGGGATCACCATTATCAGGCATAATAGCGGAAATATTTCTTAACCATATAGAAACAGAATATATAATGAACAACAATAACCATTTCCACAAAAATATAATTTACTATCATAGATATGTAGACGATATACTATGCTTAATTAAAGGATCAAACAAACAAATAAACTTATTCAACGGATACTTAAATAATATTCACCCATCTTTAACCTTCACAACCGAAATTGAAACCAATAACAGTATTAATTACCTGAACCTTACAATTTCAAAAACTGATAACAAACATCAATTTAAGATATACCGCAAACCCACGCAAACTGATCACACTATACATGCTTCATCCAACCACCCACAATCACATAAAATGGCCGCATATAACAGTTATATCCACAGAGCGCTGAATACTCCTATGGAACCACATGATTTATTAAAAGAAATCAATACAATAAAATACATAGCCCAATCCAATGGCTATAACTCATCCATTGTTGACAAATGTATTTATAAACAGACCAAAAAAACAAACAAAACATTACTAAAACCTGACATAAAAAATAAAAACAAATATATCACAATGCGATTCTCTCCATTGCTTGATAAACAAACCCGAAATACCTTTAAAAAACAGGGATACAACATTTCTTACAGAACAGACAACAGTTTGGGTCAATTTATTAATGAATCAAAAGGATGGGAATCATGATAAATACAGTAATAGCGGAGTATACAAATTAACCTGTATCGAATGTTCACAATACTACATAGGACAAACTGGAAGGACATTTAAAACAAGATTTAAAGAACATCTACCCAAAAGGAACCCCAACACACCCACATCCGCATTTGCCGAACACCTGATTGATAACAACCATACATACAAAAACATAGAAGATCATATGGAAATACTACATAAAACGCAAAAAGGAAAAATTATGGATGTACTAGAAGAGTTTGAGATCTATAAACACACTAAAAACAACCCAAATAATATATTAAATGATAAACTAAAATTTAATTCTAACGGTATATATGATCTAATAAATCATATATCTCAAGCTCAGACAACATAACAGAGAAGGATAGACCTATCTACACAAATCTAAATAAGACCTCAGATTTCATCCAGTAAAGTAATAGAACCAGCTGGTGTAACATGTGACTGCTTAAAGACAATTTTAATTCACATATGTACAAGAATAACTTCTTCTTTTTTAGTATTTTATAGTATTGATAAATGTTGTTAATGTAAGTATTTTGTGTTTGTAAAAAATATAGCTTGATAATGCCGTCTGTGTAACGGCGAAACATGTCGCACAAAAAATAAGGATTGTTTGACAAACAAGGTATTTATAACCATTTATATATATTTATATTGATGCTTTGGTCGTTTTTAAATTGGTGCAGTTTTTGTTGTACTACGTGAAAAAGAATCTTTTGATTAGAAAATGGGAATGGTGTTGGTAGGCTCTAAAAAATATCAGCAAACGAAGTTAGATTTAAAATGTTTTATGCAGGTGATTGTTGACATCTCCAACAGAAATATAAACGCAATAACTGCTTAAATGAAATATTATTCTTTTAAATTACAGTTCTTTTTGTAGTTACAGCTAAAACAACACTTTGGGCATAATGGTATTTAATTTTTAAATATTTTATTATATTATGCTCACATTTACATGTTTAAACAATTAATGGTAATTTTTAATTGTAGTAAAGAGTGGCAGACGTTTTATAAAATCATCTGATATCGATTAAATGTTGCGATTAACTTGTAAAACACTAAATTTAGTGTAAATGTGTGTTTTTTTTTATGTGAACATGTTTATTAAATGGTACTTTCTTTTAAATATCACACTAACTTAAACACATAAAAATACCAAACAAGAGTTTAAACTATAAAAATCATTTAAAAATTAAAACAATGAACATCAGTCAACACTTAATGATCTAAATTGCTGTCCAAACAACGTACACAAAACATCGTACAGCCTACGGTATAAATAAGTTTTAGGTGCGCTCTGATTATAGATTGACAATGCCGTTACTTGATCAGACGATAAGTTCTGTACGATACATTACTGTCAAATGTAATTTTTTGTAATGCAATATTAGGATATTTATCTTCATCTGTTGATGACCTAAAACGAGTGATGTATGTCTAATGTTGGGACAGACGTATCTAAACGCATAAGAGTTCAAAGCAGAAAAGAGGTTACGTGACACTTATTCTGTAAAACTAGTAACCTGCAACTAGAAATATGATTTAATAGTAGCATTTTTGGTCTGTTACAACATAAGAATACAATACACATATAAAATATTGAGATCATTATGTATACAATTCAGTCTCGACACTGAAAACCCCAAAATAGGCTTTACGAATTGCTAATATGACGCTTAATGTCATAAAAAATAAAAATTCGTGGCAAAGAACCAGTAATGGAGAGAAATATCAACGATCCAGCAAATAACTAATACTGGTCCACATCTAAAGAAATAAATATATAGGTTTCTCTCTAGGAATAAAAGCTGGATAAGTAGTCAAGAAAGCACTAGATTATCAGAGATCACTAGGCAAAAGAAGAGTTACTGGATTTAAAACTTTTGAATGAAAACCATGGATAACTGAGAGTGACGACTGCAAAGGGTACTAAACGGGAAATATTGTACAGGTTCTATGCTATATTAGTCAAGCAAGAATATCTATAAAAGGACTACAGACCTCAGCAACGCTTACCTGAGCAGTCCCAGACATGAACCGTGGCTTTCTCGTAGGGAATCTCTTCTTGGAGCCTGCCAGAATACGTGCAATCCGGTTAGTCTTTGTGAGAAGTGACGCGTATATCATCGCAAAAGACAACCCTGGTATTGTCCTGGAAAGAGAACATGTTAGTTTGGAAGGTCGAGCAAGGATAGGAAATGTAGCGGAGTGGGAGAGGGTCATCCCGGCCAGGATCATATAACTGAGTTCTCTGGTTGAAGACTTGACCACAGGAGTATCGTTGAAGCGGATGAATACGGCTGCTGCGATGGCGGTCACTGTGAAGCCCAGACAGGAGAACCCGATGGAGACTAGAGCCTCTGTGTCGGACCACTTTACGAACTCGATTGGAATCTGTATACACACTGGAACATAAGAATATATGGTAAACAATGGGCGGTAATAATTTAATTAGATTTTACATTATGTTTAAAAGTACTTTGTTTTTGTTTCTAGAACTGATATTTCAAATTAAATTCAGTTACAAAAACATAACATAATTACTTCTATTATGTTTAATGACTAAATAAAAAAGAACTGTCAGAATGAAGAAAGGATGTTAAGAAAGAATTAGGAAAAATTAGAATGTTTGAACGAAAGAACATATTGAGAACTACAAACTCAGCATTCACAGACGACCATTTAATTGATAACATACATTCTTACACCAGCATACAGGATAATATGTCAGTGATACATCAAATAAGTAAAGGTCACACCATGAACGTCATTGAAGAATATGAGATTTATAAACACCACAAAAGCAATCCAGAAAAAATCTTAAATGAAAAATAGAATTTTGCTTCCAATTGCCTTTATGATCTAATATTTTGCCAACAACATAAAATCAAAGAGACATAAGAAAATCTAGTAGGGCACAAGGTACAATCTGATAAGAATTGAACAGAGCTGCACCTTCATCTTTCCAAATCAGTCTTGGAGGAAGTACACCAGAATGAGGTACCTTTTAAGTGTAGCAAAGTTGAACAAATTTATTTATTTACGTGACGTGTACGAAAAATGTACGAAAATATATGTTACCGTAAGTGTTGTGTATATATAAGTGTTTGAGTGGACATATATAGCTGGCCTGATGATGCTGCCTGTGGCAGTGAAACATGTAGCCACATAAAAGGTAATGTACAAATACAGACTACATTTGACAGAAAATAAATAATATATATAACATATTGTCAATCGAAATAGTATAATAGGCAATATAATAGACTGGCCAGTTATGGCTTACTGTGTATTAAGAACATGTACCAAAAAAACATAAAGGGGATAAGAAATGCCAACAATGACAACAGTCTGGAGAAAACCACAAGAAGGTCAACCTTTAAGGGTTAAAGTTGGTTGCAATTGAGATTTGACGATTTAAATAGAAAAAAAACAAGCTTTACTTTGTATTGTAAAATTAGCATGATAATAACTAAATAAATAATTAAATTAACTCAATTATAACTCAATTTAAATGTATAAGTGTAATCTAAGTTTATGGTGCTTACTCCGTCTTGTGATTTATTGTAACTTTTTAAGTTACGCGTTTTAATACTATGTTCTATCATCAAACGAATCACAATATAGGCAATGTACTACGTCAAAAGTCAGCGGCACTGGTTGAAACCATGAAGGGTGTTTATAAAACATCTCGTAAAGATTGCAATAGTCGCTACATAGGCCAAACAGGCAGATTTAAACTAGATTCAAATAGCACCTTCTTACCAGAAATGTGTTTAACATAAAATCAAGCTTTGCACGTCACCTAATGGAAAATAACCACGTATTCAATAATTTTGACACTAAATTCTAACCTTTACATGTATGCAGTAAGGGCAGATATATAGATGCTGTTGAAGAATTCGAGATTTATAAAGCGTTGAAAGAAAATAAAAGCGATTTGCTGAACGATAAACCTTATTTCCGTTTAAAATTGTTATATAAAACTGCGATGACGCTATCAGTTCAACATTTTTATATAACACTGCGATGACGTTACCCGTTCAAAATTGTTATATAACACTGCGATGACGCTATCAGTTCAACATTTTTATATAACACTGCGATGACGTTATCCATTCAAAATTGTTATATAACACTGCGATGACGTTATCCGTTCGAAATTGTTATATAACACTGCGATGACGTTATCCGTTCGAAATTTTTATATAACCCTGCGATGACGTTATCCGTTCAAAATTGTTATATAACACTGCGATGACGTTATCCGTTCAAAATTTTTGTATGACACTGCGATGACGTTAATGTTTAACGTAGAGGACAACCCAAGATAAGCCAAACGTATCTCAGTCGTCCGCTAACCGGTGGTGTACACCTAATATGTGTTAATGTTCAGTGTTTGAGATGTGTATGTTTGAGTGTTTTTTAGTATTTCAATGTATTGACGTCCTCTTACGAGCGAGCGTCTGATGATGGAACATAATTCTAACACGCACAACGTAAAAAGTCACAATAAGTCATAAGACGGAGTTAGTACCATAAACTTACATTAAAATCTGTGACTTGGATGCTTAAACACAAAAAAATGAATTTGAAAAACTTTAAAGTATAAGCGTAAGCCTAACACTATGTAAGTTTTGGATTAAAGTTACTCTATGAAGTTTACAAATGTTTTTACTTGTAAAGTTAAGAACCCTGAGCAAGTTGTAGCACAGGAGGCAACGTAAATAATTTATTTTACTTTTATTTCTCGTGAATATCTTACTCACTTGTTTTGTTTTGACTCGGCCACCAACCCAGTGGACACGGAGAACATGTCTCGTCGTCCGTCAGTACCTGGTTGCGATCACACGGCACACACACCCAACAACACTTCTGCTCTTGGCCGCCACTTTGCAGGTTCTGCACGACCAAACATTTAGTAATTATTATAATTAATTACTTTCGCTAGAACTGTCTTAAAATAAGGATTACATTCTTATGCCTCATTTAGTTTCACCTTTGATGCTTTGCAGTTGGTTAGTTTTAAAAAAACTCGATTTTCAAAATTTCCCTCTTGTGTTGTATATCAGCACTGAAAATGCTAGTGGTGGTTTTCTGATGGTACTGATTCCAAAGAGTTGAGTAATATTAGAGTAATATTAAGGAAGATCTTGACCACAGATTAAAGGAGGACGTTTGGATTACAATTATTATGATAAGAGGTAGATTTTTTAATACTAAGAAAATAAACAAAATCACATAACTTTGTTTATATTTTTAAATTTATTTTGTTTTTATTGCAGTTCATTTAGTTTAGGTAACTTATTTTTATAGTTTTTGGGATACAACTAAAAAAATCACACAAGTTACTTTACACCTGTACGCGTATTTAAAATAAGAAAAGAAATTAACGATTAGAGTAAGATGAGGAACCATGATATCACCTGATATGGATGCGTATCTATCTCTAGTCATTGTGAAATATAATATGTCAAACGATAAAACTCTTCTTGGGGATGGCAGCCCAAGCAGTTGTATTCTAAGTATAAGATATTACGATTTTGTGTGTTATAATAATTTCAATGGTGTCTGTTTACAGATCCTGTTCGATAAAATGTAACTTAAATGTCCTTTATACCACTCGACATCTTCGTCAATCTATTCAATTATCTTCGAATAAAACTCCTCTCGTCTGTTCAGGTCGTCTTCCAGCAGTCCGTGAACTAAATATGTTTTATAAGCATTTACTTTGTTTTTCTTGGCGTACCATTGATTTACTAGTAGGCCTAGATTTTCCAGTAGTGGATACAACTTGTGTGAAGTTCGGTGATTTCAGTAAATTAGCACATGAAGCTAATTTTGTGTGTTAAACAAACTATTGTATTTCTTTGTAATTGAACCAGTTTCGGATAGTATAGTTTTCCATTTATGAATTAAGGTAGGTTCTTTGGAAACACCTTACTATGCGTTTTCAAAAGCAATAGCCCGAAACAACATTTCATTTTTTGTTCACTTCAAAAATTAATTGTTCCGAGGTTAGATATTCACGTAAACTGATTAAACACTACTCAACATTATTTTTAAATGATCAAGATTAAACCAATGGCAATGCACATTTGCATTGCGTTACATTGTGGTAGGTAGTAGTCCTATTCAGAAGAGTGGAATTCTTTTTGCTATTACGCCATTTTGTTTTGAACGACTATATCAAAATGAAATTTGAGGGCACTTATTTACATATCTATGTAGCATTATGTTAATTGACAAGTTACAATGTAACATACGTCCGGCATATTAATTACAAAATAGCTACCTCTTCTGGAGACACTCCATGCTATACATTCCAGGAGACGAGAAGAACTAATTGTTGTTTGTATCATTACTATTTTACCTCAATCAAGTACTTGAATAAATTACAACCTTGTTTATATTATTTAATTATTAGTGCCACCTCGATCTAAACGAATCATTACACTTGAAGTATGTTGAAGCTTACAATCGAATGAGTAGATAACCTGGACGTTTTGTGCCACAAACCCCTTCACTCTTCCTTATAGAAATAAATACAACTATATTGGCAAACATATGTAATGAGAAAGCCATATTAGGAAAACTAAGAAACTTTACTATACAAATTTTATTGAATTCGGAAAAAAAATATAAAATTTGGTGTTTTTTGAAATAGTTGAAAAGGAAAGTTTTTACATTTGGAAGTTTTCTAAGTTACCTCTACTAATATTTCAACATGCGTGTCAAAATTCATAACTGATAGACTTATAGGTTAGGCTGGAGATTTTGGTACGGCAGTGAGTGAGTGATACATAGATATTCAAGGATGAAGCAATAAATAAAGATATACTCATATTTATTAACTTTGTACAAAATTACTTTCTCGAATATGTTTCGATGATAGAATTGTATAGATTCGTTTAATTTCCCTGCTACGTACAAACTGCCCAACTTTTTTTGGGTCATTTCTAATATACAAACTGACCAACAAGGTACAGGTATAAAAACAAGGGACAGGCCGGGGTGTTGGCGACATAAAAACTGCCCAACTTTTCTACCTGACACAGGTACGGGATATTTCCCTCCGAATTCCCTTATACCAATAAATAGTTTATATTAGATAATAACTAGTAGAACCACTTCGTTTGCATACATTGTTTAGACATACAAAATAATACAGATAATTTATGAACCAATTTGAAACAGCCAGTATATTCGTGTATTTATTTATCTGTTATTCTTATCTAATAGGAACCGTTGCGTGCTTATCTATTAGGTTAGGTTGGGTTGGGTTGGGTTGGGTTGGGTTGGGTTGGGTTAGGTTAGGTAAGGTACACATCGCATCAACTAGTTTTTTCTATAGGATCATAAAGTTAGTACTTTAAAATAATTAATGCTGATAAAGTAGGACGGAATATTAAAAACTAAACAATTAAAGCGATAAGGGAAACCAAAAGGAAATTACAGAAAGAAATGAAAACGTAACTGGATAAACGTCTGGGATGATTGAGGTCGTTTAAATAATTAAAAAGTGTAGTTTTGCAGACTTGACGGAAATTATGTTTCCTAGAATGCATCAAAGAGAATACGTTCTGTTTTACGTTAACCATAATACGGTTTACGGTTATAATTAACTAGAAGAGACCTTTGCGTGCTCCACACGTCAACAAAATGCTCGCTTTGATCTCACAATTGTGTGAGGTATAGGCTTAATTTAATGGAGCTTATTTTTAGGTTGAAATTTATACTTATATGTAAATAAGAAACATTCGGATTCATAATATTAATTTTTTTTTAGTTTAATAATTAGTAAACAGATAATTTTGGTTATTGTATATTTGGAAACGTACTAAAAGTAGGTAGGTTACCCACCCCAAGGCCTAGGACCTACAACAAATAGCTTTATTATTAGCGAATTTCCATAGGTAAGATGGGCTATTAATTGTAGAGACCCTTATGGTATACGACTTAAGGTCGGGAGTAGCTAACGAGCACTGATCATAATCCTCAGAACATATTTTGGGGTGACATTCGAAATTGTATAGATAAACTATGTATGTCTTATGGGAATTTTTAGTAAATTTGACCCCCAAAACCTCCAATAAAATTACGAATTTTTTGAAAACCTTTCGTAGAAAGCCCCTACGGCCCTAGAGGAAGCTACATACCAAATTTCATTCCAATCCGTTCAGTAGTTTTAAAGAAATCGTGATTTAGTAAATTTTACCCCCCAAACTCCCATAATATTTCGCTTTTTTTTAAACCTTTCTTAAAGAACACCTATGGCCCTAGAGGAAGTTACATAGCAAATTTCGTTCCAATCCGTTCAGTGGTTTTGGAGAAATCGTGATTTAGTAACTTTGACCCCCAAATCCCCCTAAAATTTCGATTTTTATTTGAAAACCTTTCTTAGTGAGCATCTATGGCCCTAGAGGAAGCTACATACCAAATTTCGTTCCGATCCGTTCAGTAGTTTTTGAGAAATCGTGATCAGTGAGTCAGTGGATTTGGCTTATATATATATAAGCACGCTAACGGCCTAATTTTAAGTCCGATTTCGTCCAAGTTTTGAAGTGTAAATTTCTATATCCGCACCTCGGCGCTATGTTTGCTGGCAGTGAATCGGATTTTACCGTCACGCAATTCCACATGCATTTTATGAAACACTCCGTCAGCTTGAAAAGGTTTCGGTCTTGCCGAGATTCGAACCAGCAGAGTTCACCACCATATACTAGCGCATTAGCCGGTTAGACCACGAATGCATTGCTCATTTAGTATATTAAAGTTAGGTAAGTATAACAGATTGTCCTATGTCATAGGCTTAGGCCCGTATTTATGAACGCAACTTGAGTCGACCTTGATTCAAGTGTTACTTGAGAAACCTCCCTTGACTTGAAGTCGTATTATAAAACGTTCCTTGACCTCATCAATGGGTGAAGGAAGCCTTTGGGTCAAGTAGCCCTTGACAAAATACCTACGTATGTCAATGTTGCCCTAAACCTACCTTGAACAATACTTTTCTAATTAAAATAAACACCATTTCAGTTCGTAGAGGTTAATGTACAGTAAAGAAACCGAGATTATAGAGCCGAAGAAACATATTTTTATTAATTAAATAACTTATTTTACATACGGTAATTTTTATTATTAATAATTTGATTACATAATGGACGATTTTTGGAATATGTACGCTACGTGGAAGAGCGTAATAATTATTCCCGAATACCAAAAAGATACCTAAGAGATCCAGAAAATCCATTGGAATTGTTAGATGATGAGCAATTCTTCAACCGATACAGGTAAATACATTTCTATTTTATATCACAAGTAGGCCTATAATTCTTTTCTGTCTGTTTTGTAACGAAAAACTTTTATATCGGTACGTTTAGAACATTGTAATTAGTAGGCCTATATAAATCTTCGGTTTTATTTAGGCCTATGTGACTTTAAACTTTGATTTGTGGAAGCCTAAACTGAAAATGAAAGTTTATGTATTTCTGGGTACTAAATATGAATATAGTAGGCCTTGTTTTTAAAATTGTTTTTAAAATGGATCAAAAGTGAGGCCATAAAAATATCCCTTATTCTATGACCCAAAAATGTTTCACACGTTTTCAAATTGGTTTGACTTTACTTGCAATTTATTTTCACATCGTTTTTTACCAATAGGCTTTGGCCCTACATCTAGTAAAAGTAGGCCTGTTTAATTCAGGCTTACATTTATTTTTTGCTATGTAGGCCTACCTTTGTTTAGCTTTAAAAATGTTGTTCATTCAGTTTTATTAATTAAGGTGCTTACAATCATATTAATAAATTGTTGTAAGTCATAGACAAATTAGTATTATATACAAACATTCAACATTTTCTTATTTAGTAGTTTCAATCAATCAAACTACTACTACATCATTAATTTAATCATTAATTAAAGTTCGATTTAATTAATGACGTCGTCTGCGAAAGCTGACTTAAAATCAGACTTGGCTAAAGAGTACTCGAATAAAGTCAAGGAAGGTTTATTAATACCAAATATTCTCAAGGTATCCTTGAAAGTAAAGAGCTCCTTAGCCGAGTAGGCCTTGAGCTAAGTCAAGAGGCTGTTCATGTTGCGTTTATAAATACGGGCCTTAATCTGTTTTCTTGAATGTATTTACCTCCATTACCATAGCAACCAATAAAATAACAAATAAAACAGTTGATTCTAATGAATAATCATTAATAATTTTAGGTTAGGCCTAGACTGATGAACAAACACATGTTTCTTGAATGTATTTACATTCGTTACCATAGCAACCATTTGAATAAAATAATAAATAAACAGTTGATTCAGATGTCCAGCTTAAACACAAAATAATTTCCATAATATATTTTATATTCATCAAAATATCGCCATAGAAGTTTACATTTCTCCCGTGTGGTCTTAAGCACGCAATGTTTGTACACCCGTTGGATGAATATGTCGGTGAGACGAGTTCGTTAGCAAAAAAATCCAAGAAACGGAAGCCCGTTTCAACCGGTCATCTTAATAAGCTGTTTAGACTTGTATAATTGGTTTTTATGTCATTTTTATAAAAAATCGTCCATTTAAATACAAGTAAAAATTTGTCAAACTATTTTAAAATTCTGCTACATAATGTTGATGTAATACCTTGAAGTTGATGCATGATTTCTTATACGTAGTACAAAATTAATACAACATGAACCAAACATTTGAAAACTAATTTACAATTATTTATTTAATTTGTATCAATGTCTTGACATCTGTTTTGTAAAATTATTTCTAAAACTATTTATATTCAAACATATTATGATATATTTCTTTAAATTATTTTGAAATAGAACTCACAACTAAGTAATAATATACATCTGAGTGATCATAGTTGTATTTTTAAATTAAATTTTAACTGGCTTTGATACACTTACTAAGTACAGGAAGTACATAACGAGCCACGCAACAATAGAAATAATGATTGTTTTAATAACAACCTTAGTTTTGTTCGCAAAATTCATTAAAAGTTGGATACAATATCTTCTTTGTGTTAAATACTAATTGTTGTAATTGACTATTAATAATGTTGGCTATTACGCTTAGTAAAGTGCTGCTATCGGTTTTAAATTTGTTGTATATTTCAAATAGTTTTAATGCTCTCATCAATAATTTCTCTTATTTTATACTAGCAGGTACCCGTTTCTTCGCACAAGGTCCAAAGATCCGCCGCATAGTGAGTTTTAGTCCAAATCTATCATTGTTTCATGATGAAAACATTTCCAGCTATTTTGCTACAAGGGAAGTATAGTAATAAATGTTTATTGTTTCAGGGGTTGTTATTACATTTTCACCCCTTAGCAGCACGCTATAAAATGCAAATACGATTTACATAATATATATATGTATTGTAAGAAATAAATGTACAAATATCCAGGTGCTTAATAGGACGTTTAATAATTAATTTGTATTGTTTTAGGAGTTGTTACATTTTCACCCCTTAGCAGTACACTAAATACATATATGGTTTCTTTTTACATATATCTTGTAAGAAATAAATGTAAAAATGTCCAGCTCTCTAGTCTTAATGGAAGTATAATAATAAATATTTATTGTTTCAGGGGTTGTTTCAACCCTTAAAACGTAATGAATTCTAGCCTATGTCTCATTCCAGGACGTGATCTTTATGTGTGCCAAATTTAATTCAAATCCATCCAGTAGTTTTTATGTGATTGAGTAACACACACACACACACACACACACACACACCCTCACACAGACAGAAACCATTATATTTTTGTTTAAACCTGCAAGTCTGTCCTACATACTTTTACCAAAAAAAATCCTAATGTAATTTTGAAATTGACATGTTTTTTTTTAAATTTATTTTATAGATTGGGTTTAGTTATATGACATGTAATAAACGAGTCGGCTGTTCTGAAAACCAAAAAATTTACTTGCTATTTAACGGTAAATTATTTTTCTGTAAACATTTTTTCCGAACGAAGCTGTAGATTTGAAAAGAAATACAAGAACTGTCTGTGTCGACGTACAAAGAACAATTTACACACTATTGTTTGTGTTTCTGCAATCACTGGTACGGACAGGCAGACAGACCGAAAACAATACCTTCGTTACGAAGTGCACATTCTGTACTGACTGTTTACCTTTTGTAATTGGTAATAGGTAGCCTAGGCAGACATTGAAAGCTTTTCAACCTTAAATAAAATGTTTAATTCTGAATCAAAATATATTTCAAACTCTAACATAGTTTTTAAATCTTAAAATATAATTGAAACATATATTCTACTGTTCTTTATCTTATATTTAAAGTTTGTAATTATTTGTCTTAAATACAAAAATGGTTTACAATATACACCATAGGAGGTTTATATACCAATAGTTTTTTAGTATGGAAATGTAAAAGTGCTAATAGAAATCTGAGCATAATAATTAACAGTTTATGCAATAAAGGCACAACAAACTGCACACAGGAAGGCTAAATAATTTTGAAACTATTTTTGTGTTCTTGCGTAAATCATACTCTTTATGAAAAAATAAATAAATAACAAATAAATCAAGATTTTACCTCAAATTTTGAGCCATTATTTCCTGCCAGTTTCCGTTATTATGGAAATATCGTTAGAAGTATACAGAATACAAACACTATACGATTATACAGCGTGATCAACTCGAGGAGGCCACTATTGGGATTTCAGAAAGTATTAATTTTACAGCAAACTTAAGTGGAACCTTCTCTTGTTTTTTGAGAAATTTAAATAAATGTAGTTAATTTATTAGTAAATGCCCGCCATTTTAGAATATGGCGCTTAAGTTTGAAACTTCTTATAGAAACCCCTATTTTTATGATAGATTTCAGGTTTTCATGCAATTTTGAGACTTTTATTCGTGGCGTTTTGATGATAAACTTAATAGTTTAGCCGCTAGGAACGCTGAAAGTTTCAGAAACTCTTATTTCAACAATTAATTATTATTAAAGAGGCATGTTTTACCATTTGCAAACAATAAAATTAAACTCAAAGTGCAATATTTTTTACAACGTAATGTTAAAAATCTTAAGTTATTTTTTTTAAATACCTTATTTTATAAAAAAACTTACTTAAATTATTTTTTTAAATCGCTAACGCAACCACTGTGTATTGTGTAAGTGTAAGTACAGCTCGTTACAGCACAACAAACAGTAACGTATGATTGTGTTGCTAAGCAATAACCAGCTGTTTCATTGCCGCAAATTTTCACTTTTGTTTTACCTCAACTAACATACTAATTGCATTGTTACCGGCAGTAGTACTGCTAAACAGCGTCTTATGTAGTTTTGAATAGCATATATATTATTAATTATATTTTGTTGCCATGATCCAAAGAATTTCCTTACAATACTATGTACGCTTTACGATGTAGGAGAAGAAATCTGTAAAAATAGTACAGTTGTCGTGTAAGCTATTTAGCAACTTTTAACAGTCTTTTAAATACGTTTTTTGTATGAAATTAAGTATTTGGGAAATTGCCAAAGTTTTTAACATTCCAGTGTAAAAAGTATTGAATTTTGAGTTAAATTTTATTGTTTGCAAATGGCAAAACATGCCTCTTTAATAATAATAGATCCTAATCTATCATAAGAATTACATAAGAAATTTAAAAGTTGACCGCCATATTGGGAAATGGCGGCTATTTACAAAATTCTTTCACTACATATTTTTTAATTTCTCAAAAAACAAGGAAAGGTTCCGCATTTAAAGTTTGCTGTAAAATTTATAACATTCTGAGATCCCAATGGTGGCTTCTTGAGTTTGATTACCCTGTATAATATGCTGCCTTTAAAGTTAATCAGCTTAATACCTAGGAAATATAGAGAATCACAAGATATTTCTATACATATAAGGCATACTTTGAGTTTACGAAAATCGAGTCTATAAGGTTTTAAAAATAAAAGACAATTTTTAAATGCCACATGACTGACGAACCGCACATTACAGGCTGCAATTTCATCAGTCATGGAATTCCGGTAAACATTTTTCTAAGTCGCCATACTCCCTCGATGCCATAAAAATGTTTTTTTGTTTGCAGTAATATTTTAGGAGGGGTAGATTTAGCTTTAACACAGAGATGGTTTGAATTTTACAAATAACAGAAAATAATCCAGAGTAAGAGAGGATATCGTCCAGAACATAGATGGTTCCGCTGGTAAACTGAAGCATTTTGAATGCTTTACACAAATACTATACTAAATATTTTGTTCTGCCTGTCGTATAATCTAAAGTGCCAAATGTTTTTTGAAAA
Source organism: Philaenus spumarius (assembly GCA_018207615.1). Taxonomy (NCBI): domain Eukaryota; kingdom Metazoa; phylum Arthropoda; class Insecta; order Hemiptera; family Aphrophoridae; genus Philaenus; species Philaenus spumarius. Next base: position 73,450 of record JAGFPH010002639.1, on the reverse strand, counting down.
GATGTTGTGATGAGCAATGAAAAGCTGTTGAAAGCAGGTTGTCATTTTAAAAGCAACACTAACAAATAACGGAACTGTATGCTGTATAATACATTTTTTAGGTTAGAAATCAAATAACTTTTAGTTGTTTCTAAACCTTTAAACTCTGAAACTTTTATTGCACCTTAGACCTATCACATTACATTAAAACTGATTCAACGCATTCAAACTGATTAGTTTAAATATACGCATCCGTGGATGTGTGATTACGTAATGACAGTAAATTATGTTCAAAACTTTTAAATTTATTAATATCAGATAAATTCTATTAACTTTACCTGTCCATTATAAGATGTCCCTTTGAGAAGACTACTATTAATTAGTTAAATTCAAATCTTTATTTAAGTTATCAAAGTATTAGAACTAACAAGGTGATAAAGGAAATTGGAAAAGTTTCCCACGTTCATTCTAAACTACTGCACCACAAAATGTCAGGTCCGAACCACGCTCTACTTGTCCACAGTTAATGTGACCTAATTTAATGTTATCTGTTGAACAATCAAGAGTTTACAAGTTGTATTCGTAACAAACATTTCTAGATAGGTGGAATCCCAATTGTTTGAATCAAAAACGATTTAATAAGACAAAGGTTTAATTTAAGTATTTATCTAACATTTACCTGCAATTTTTCTATGGGAATGTTTGTTTTGTCATTGATATATAAAACATATAGGCAACCTAGGATCTTAAACTTAGTGATACATTTGTCAAAAATATTATGTAGCTTAAGTTATAAAAGTGAGATGGTAGTTAGTACTGGATGTTATTTTAATACTTTTAAAGCCTTTCTTGAAAGAAAACAAGCGGTTGGCCAGTAAAAGAAAACAAACCCTAGCCCCTCGTCTTGTAAGTCTTATCACAATTTGTTATGTTTAAATTTAACTTTTATAATTAAAGTGCTGCAAATGGCGCATACTATTTCCAAGGTGAACGAATGCATGCAAACTGGACGCAAAAGGGCATCAAAAATCAACTCAGCCGTTTATTTTACAAAGGAGTGATTTCTAAATATTTTCTTCTGCAAACTTTCAAGTTTGTTGTATGACTTTTGTGACTCTTTATAAAATATATGTAAACCACCAACGTTTACCACAAAAGCTCCCATGTTTGCTTAATCAATAATTGGTAAAACACGAGCTGTGACCGAGGCTCCGCCCACTTGTAAGTGTACATTGCTGTCATAACAGAGTGACCCAAACCTCAGTTTAATGATTCTTTATTTTTTACATTTCTAGATACAAAATTGAAACTCGTAGTGCCACGCGCAAACCTCCCTACCCTTTTAATTTTTTCAATAAACACAACCTTTTGTTGTTAACTTTAACACTTTCCCTCATCAAAAAACACCCAAGTGTTTTCAGGCCTTACTTGACGTTGTTCCGTTGTACTACCCCGTTAGAACAATTTGAGAGGTTTGGCAAGGGCAAGAAAAGGAAAACTTTTTGTTTCCTATTCTTAAGTTTTAAATTTTAAATTAATTAGACCTGTTTTGTCTTTTGTGTAGTACACTAGCTCAATTCTAGACTCTTTTTCGGGATCGTTCCCTTTGGAGTTAAATTTGTAGTGATCCGTGAATAACTCACCTGCTGACTTAATTACACTAGAGCACTGAATGGTTTTAGGATTAATTTGATTGGATTTGTAAATTATATATTCAAAATTTTTCTATTGAAAACACAAAAACGATTTATTAATTAACATAAATCCATTAACTTTGAAACAACAAATTATTATTTTCAAAAACACAATGAAATTTATTAATCTTTAACTTATAATTACATACATTGAAAAGTAGCAAAGTGATTAATTAATTTATTAATTAAAATTTGTATATTAATGATTATATTATTTACATATTTCGATTTGCCATTGTGAGTAATGAAATTTACTAAACGAGTTTACTTTATTCAATTTCCCCAGAATTTACTTGAATTTATTTATTTTATTTTATTTATATATTACTTTTCAAAAAAGGGATTTATTTAAATTATAAGTAACAATGATCGTTTGCCACTTACAGAACAAAAGAAGTTCGACGCGTAATTCCTTCTGTCGATTTCCAGCGATTTAAAGTTGTTCTCCTTAGTCCCCAAAATGGTTTCTTCGGCTTACAGTTGTCTTCTCCTAGACTCAATTAAAGTTGTCCTCTCCTAGTTGATTGCAGTATCTTTTGGCAAGATAGGCCGTTTATATGGATATTCTTCTCCCGAAATTATCACGACCCGACTTAGCTTTAGGCTGGAGCTTAGAATGAACGCACACCGAATCTGATCGCCCTACGCCTTTCTTTTAAGTACCCTCGGAGCTCGGTCAGCTGTTTACTCGTTGGCGCTTCGTGCTAAACTGAAGTTAGAGGGGATGCAAGCTTCTCTTCTCGACTTTTCCCTTGTCAAACCAGCATCTTCCTCTATGTAACAAGAAATCCTGATTTCTTGCTTTAGAAATATATTTTTTGGTCTTAATATATTTCCTGATTTATTTGATGAATTTTAGTGCCTTTATTTCCCATCGATTAGGCCTAATTTAATTATTATCTTCATTTATTGAATTTCAATGTGCGGTCTGTTTTGCTCTTCGTAGTAGATCCGATGACGTCACTTCCCCCTCGCAGCTTCGGGCTTGACTTCATGTCCGTGCCTGTCGTTTTGCGAAATTGACTTTGATTTCATCCAAACTCTATAACTTCTTTTTGCGTGGTCGGATTTTGATTTTGTTGACTTCTATGGATTGGTTGACGTTTTCTGGTTTCCCTGGAATTCGAATGGCGTTTCTACTCCTCTTCCTTCTTGAGTTATAGACTTCGTTAGTTTTGCTTAAATTTTGAAATTTATTTCCTGTAAATTTGAAATTTTCCATTTTTTCTTGCTTGTATCTTCTTCGGTTGGTCTTGAAACGCGCTAATCTGTTGTTGGTTTTTTGATAGCTTGTTTGGTTGTCTAGTTATTCAGCTTGTTGTTACTCTAATTGGCTTCGTTTGGTTTACGGCGTCTCATTCCCCCCCTTTAAAGCTCTTTTCATATCTCACATGGCATTACAATTTATTACACATATATATACTCTATTTTATCAATATTTCCCTTTTATTAATCTCCCTTGTATTTATTTTGAATTAATAAAAAAATTTTATTAATTTATTTTATTTTTACAAAACTATTTATTTATATATATTGAACTTCGGCTTGATTCTTCCCTATTATTGACTCTATTAAATGCTATTTTTTATGATTTAATTACATTTGAACTTTATGAGTTATTAGCCTTTTTATGCCCAAGAATGACTTTACACTTTATTTTTAAGCTATTAAACTTTATAACTTTATATTTTTTATTACCTTATTTTCTTAACCCTTTTTAACTCTACAAATTACTCTACTTTGTTTTTGGATTTTATTTAAATTCTGCAAAATCGATTTGTTTACGCTTACGTTTTTGTCTATAACTTTTTAACAAATTATCATAACAAATTTATTTTTATTACTCCTTGCTTATTTAACTCTCCTTTCAACATAAATCTAATAATAACAACTTCTTTTAATAAAATTACAAACCCCTATCTTCCAATGTTAATTCATTTCTACCAAATTAAGACAAGACTGGACAAGTCAATGCCTGTCAGATCCTGCAAGGTTTTGGCTTGGTCTTGTCGCTAATGCATACGTCATAGTCTGCACTTATTTAACTAACACAATTTTAGTTAATTCTTCAAAATTATTAATAAATACTATTTTCACATTAGAAACTACCTTTTTATCTTAATTTTGGGCTTTTTTGACACCCTTTGGCTTTAATCTTTTGTTATATTGACTCTGAATTTATTTTAATTAATGTAATTAATTAACCCCAATTGGATCGGTCGATTGGCCGTTCCAATTATTCCCCCCCTTTAAAAACTGATTTTAATTCCTGAAAATCTGTTTTAGTAACACTTTCTTATACATTTTACTTTATACAATATTTCCTTAACCTAACATTTATACAAATATCCACGTACCTTTCGTACACCTTAGTCCACTTTTGTCCTAAATACACATTTATAACACAATTTTATATAGTCACAACATCTGGTTGTATTTGGCCTTGCTATCTGAAACACATGTCTTAATACTATTTCCTTAACTACTAACAATTAATTGTAGCAAACAATCATGTTAAGTAAAAATGAAAAAACCCATGACCTACTGCCCCTTTCAAAACTCACAATGTATTATTACTTTGCAATGACTTTAAAAGGTTCAAAATAACAACTCCAATTTGTCTACCAACGCTTTTTATCTTTCCCCTCGATGTTTCTCGGTGGTCATGTTCTGCGGAAATTGTTATTTACCCAGTAGCATTGTGAATGTTAATGGCTTTCCTTTCTTTCCTATTTCTCATCGCTTCACTGCTGTGGGTCGGTGACTTGTTGTGTTTTGCAGGATGTTTTTATTTTGGTTTGACGGATGTTTTTTGTTTACTTCCACTTCCTTGCTGCTGGCCTAGTTTTCGAAGACTGGTTTCCCTTCTGCACTTCGATTGTCACTTGCCTATGAATTGTGTTATTTACAAGTTTATTTACAACTTTGTTTTCATCTTAGTTCTTGGCTTGTTTCCGAATTTGTTTATTACACAGTACTTCATTTTAGTTTTTGGTTTGTTACCGAACTGGTTCACCTTATTGTATTTCATTTTAGCCTTTGGTTTGTTTCCGAACTTATTTACCTTGCTGTACTTTGTTTTTTGAAGAGGTTTCCTCACCTTAGTATTAATTCCACGTTGGCTATTTCTCACAAGTCTCCCTTTTTTAATTACTTGCTTAATTCTCCTTTTATTTATTTCTATTGATTTACAGACCTTTTGTGTTAAACCCCCTTTGCTTTCACGTATTTCTTTCAACGTTTCCAGCTCCCTAGATCGCAGTATTTCTGAACGATCCTTTAAGTTTTGGTTGCCCTGATTTTCTCCCTTCAGTAACACCTCACTTAAACCTTGGTTATTCCGTATCTTTTTCATCGGCTCTAACCCTTTAACACTCATCTCTCCCTTACTGAAATTTTCTAACTCATAACCTTTGGAATTTTTACTTTTGGTTTGTTTGCCTTTCCTACAATTTTGTTTTACGTCTATTTTGGTTTTAATAGACAACAGACATGCCCCTTTCTCTCGCATACCCGGATTTGGATCACCGACTTGTTGAATGTTTCCACATTTCATCAAATCTCGTTTAAAGTTGTTATTAAAACGGTTTTCTTCATCCAATCTCAATTTCTTTACTCCTATGAAATTTTTCCTATTTCCCTCTATCTGTTTAACACTTTGTTTACTTTTAGCTTCCTCCTTTGTTTTAAAATTAACTTTTATTTCTTCCCCTTTAATTATGACTTTTAAAAATTCTTCTTCTAAATTAATTTTTGCTTTTAGCCTATTTAGCATATTACATCCTAATATAGCTTTAGTTGTTAATTTTGGCACTATTAAGAATATACCTTCTATTGTTTTGCCTGCAAAGTTTATGGGTATCATTGTTTGTTTGGCTACCCTTACTCTCCTATTTCCTATTGCCCCTACTACCTCTACATTCATTACTGGTAGCTCTAAAAATCTATAACCCTTTACTTTTAACTGCTCAAAATACTCCGCTTGAATACATGAATATTCTGCCCCCGTGTCCAGTTCAAGACACAATGGACTTTCATGAATTTTGACCTCTACCTCCGGACATTTGATCTTATCTTTTGGTAAATAGGTGTTATTTGGCTCTTCTAATAACTCTTCTCTAATATTCAACGAAATATTCTGCAATTTAAATTGTAAATGGCTCCTTTTACTATTTATTCTCGCGGTCCCTGATTCCGTATATTTATTTTGTACCTTTGATTCCAATCTTCCATTTCCAGAGACCAACTTCGTTAGTTTTTTGGACTAGGCTTCGGATTTTGATTAGATGGAATAGGTTTCTTAGGGTACTGGGTTTGGCTTGTGCTAGGTTGATTCTCATAGGATCTGGGGTATGGGTGTTTAGGAAGGTTTCCAGAGTCCGTATTACGCGTTGGTTGCCTGTCTAGGTTCCCTTGGTTTCGCGGATATTCGTCTCTAGGGTCTCGCCTATTTTCCCTCTCCATTGCCTCAAAAGCTCTTAAAAGTTCTATAGCCTCTTCAAAACTTTCGCTTGGCTTTCCTACGCTAGCTACCCGTATTCTTTGGTCAAAATGCCTCAACAATCTATTTATTACAAATTTCTCCGGAATAGCAGGTTCTAAATAACGGGCCTTTGTTACCATTTTACAAAAATATTCTACTCTTTTCATAGCACCGCGATCATTATATCTCCCATTCTCTATTTGATTTCGCAAAATTTGTTGTGCCTGGTAGCCCCAGAAATTCTCTAAAAATTTTGCTCTAAATTCCCCATAGTTTGTGCTATCCCTCTTTACAATGGACCACCAATCTATTACTGCACCTCGCAAATATCTCTCGATTACTTTTAACTTTTCTTCGCCTTCTAACAAAGGGTCTATCTCATTAAAAAGGTCTTCCATATTCGTTATAAATTTCATGGGACTTTCCTTTGGTGTACCCCAAAATTCTTGGACTTTGTGCTCCCCTTCTTTACTAGCATGGATATAAACTACTCGCTTTTCTGTCCCTACCACACCATGGGCTGTGCTAGAACTCCTAACCCTTTTTTCTAATGCTTTAACTGTCGTTTCTAATTTCTTTTCATTAGCTTTTACCTCTTCTATGCTATCCCTATTTGTTCTTCCTAACTCTTTAATCTGTACAATGTCTTCTTTTATGTCTGCGATCTCTACTTCGCAATGGTCTACTCTGCCCTGAATAAATTCCATCCCTTTCTGTACCTCTTCTCTTATTCCACCTACGGCTCCTAAAATTTTATCTTCGCGTTCTTTCTCCCTAGCTTCGCGTTCTAATTTTTCAGCTACCCTTTCCTGCTCTTTTAATAATTCCCTAGCTACCCTTTCCTGCTCTTTTACTAACTCCCTATCTTCACGTTCTTTCTCCCTAGCTACCCTTTCCTGCTCTTTTACTAACTCCCTATCTTCACGTTCTTTCTCCCTAGCTACCCTTTCCTGCTCTTTTACTAACTCCCTGGCTTCGCGTTCTTTCTCCCTATCCTCCCGCTCTTTCTCTTTGGCTAACATTAATTTTAACAATTTTTTAATCTCCTCTTCCTCCCCTTTTTTCTGTCCGCTTGGAGTTGCCATTTTTTTATGATTTTTAAAAAAAATTTGTTAAATTTCCCAAATCTTTTATATTCTAAATTAATCACTCTTATTGCTACACTTCTTACAATTACTCTTATATTTAACAGGTCAGCTACCCTCAGATCACTTTTAACTGTTCGTTCGTTGTCTCAGTGAGAAATAACTATTTTAAACTTTAAAATATTATTTGTCACACGAGCCAACGCGTTGGGCGCCACTTGCCACGCGCAAACCTCCCTACCCTTTTAATTTTTTCAATAAACACA
>JAGFPH010002639.1:46478-65543 GCA_018207615.1 Philaenus spumarius | reverse complement strand
TTTTTATCTTAATTTTGGGCTTTTTTGACACCCTTTGGCTTTAATCTTTTGTTATATTGACTCTGAATTTATTTTAATTAATGTAATTAATTAACCCCAATTGGATCGGTCTATTGGCCGTTCCACACTTTGTAAGCCACGTCCGCACTTGCAGACTGTGTATGCAGACGGTCGGCCGAATAAAACTAATATAATGCGTCGCGTTTTTTATTTCGACTTTTGTATTCTGCAAGAGTTACATCCCACAACAATGGACGGGAATGCAATTCATCGATCCGTTGCATCGTCAACTCTTGACTCCACATGGCCATTACTACAAAAAAACAATAATAAAATTTTAAAAAACTACGGATTTCAGTGCGAATGAATCACCAGTCACATTTTACGATCCGCATGATGCGAGTTCCAACTGACAATTACGGGTTGTATCCGGTCTCTTGTCAACAGACACGTCCACTTGTATCTTGCCTCCGTGTTTTCCATTTGTTTGGTAAACAGACAACATTGTATTTTGTTTGCGGACAGTCGGCAGACTAGCTGGAAACACCGTGGAGACAGTCGGCCGACAATGTTTCCGCTGACAAGTCTGCAAGTGTGGACGGGGCTTAAGACTACAGCCATATTTACTTTTAGATTTAAAAATTGCCTCCTTTCAAATTTAGGTGGCATGGTGATAGGGGTTTAAAATATATTGGTATTCCAATGTTATAGATAAACTTATTTAAAGACAGACTAATTTGTACTACAAATTATATGGTCGTCGATAACGAAATGTTGAAGCCCAAGGTCTTAAGAAAATAGGAATAAAATTGAGACTTACTTTTAAAAAACACATACACTCAACACTACCATCCTTCTTTTTTTTTAATGTATACCAATAACATTTAAAAAAATGTGTTTTTTGGGAGTTATGGATTTTTGCTGACGGTTTTGCTTTTTTCTGAAGAACAAGAATTACAAAAGGATTTATGAGAAAATTTCTTGCGATGTAGCAAATTTCAAACAACAATTTTAATGAAACTCAATTGTTCTTCAGAAAGACAACCAAATAAATGACAATACATTTCTTTGCCATATTTTAGAAAAGACTATCTTTAAGGTTATACACTCTATTAATTGTAGTGTAATACGATAGAGAAAGTACAACATTTAAAATTTAATGACATAATAGGGGGTACAGATTACATTAGTCATATTAAATGACAAAAATACTAAACTGATTTACTTCACTTCAAGTATATTCAAATTGCAAGGATTTGAGATAGCAACGTTTTGTAAATTTTTACTAACCAAATAATGAATGTTAATATTTTGTAAGCTTGTTAGTTTTTTCATAAAAATTTTCTAAAATGACCATTCTTCCCTTTCTTTTTGATTAGAAAAAAAATAATGTGAGTACGTGTTGTTTTACCAAACATACTTTGTTAACTGTGAACAATTGCTATTATTTAAAAGTAAAATTCTGTAGACGACCTATTAAAATACTCCGCTCTTTTCTTCTTGCTAGGCTTATAATATTCTTAATCTTGCCTTTTGTTCAAGTCCTAGACCAAATCTGCATCGTCGAGATTCTAGTTCTTATCATTATAGTTGTTGCAAAACATTTGAAGAAAATATGTAAAATATGAAGAAAATCTATATAACTATTACATTTTAGCATCCCAAGGATGTTATAAATTTAATCAGATTTTAGTTCAAATCAAACATACAGATTTAGTATGACACTAGATTTAATAAGATAAATAGAGAATTTTGTTAAAAATGTGGGATGTATTGAACCGATTTTGATAAAACCTAAACCCTCTCCAGATTGTACTTGTACATATACGTTGGAAAATTGTATGAAAATCAAATTAGTTGTTCCAAGTTATAAACTGACTTACAGATAGAGCGTAGTTTATGTAAAGATATTACACGTAACAGGTTATGATGAAGAATAATTAATACATCACAAAAAGCCGTAGAGTTTTTCTGTCAACATTAAACTATCGCGGTGGAAGCAAAAATCCAGACATATTAGTAGAGTTATACATAACAATAAGGAAGATGGTGGATGTGATTTATGAAATTATAAAATGGTTGCGAACTTGGCTTGGCACTGGCAACTCTCCAACAGTAAACACATGAAGAATTGCTGTGATTGTTTCCTTACCAAACCGACATAGTTAAAACACTCTGCTTAGCCTTATTTCCTACTTTATTTGCACGTTTTAACAACTCTATAAATACCACAAGTCCAACATATTTGTAATTAGGATAATGTTTTTGAAGTATAACGTAAAAATGATAATATTTTAATTATACAATATTTTAATTTAATGTAATGTAAACATATAAAACCCAATATAGTTTTTAAAGTAGTTCATAATTGGGAGGTTTGTTTCGATCGTTTTTTTTTTATGAAACTGATCACTTTTATTTGTGCCTAGCTTCATTTACATCAGTTTTGTAATTAACTGAAATTAATTGAAGGTGATATTTAAGTTGATTCACTTTTGTCGATCGCTAATTGCACTATGAGAAAAAAACATATTTATATTGTTATTATTTTTTATTATTTACCTGCTTACACGCTTCCTCAGCAAGGGTTAATTTGGTAAAGGTCCTGGGTTCTAATCCCGGTCTTGGTCCATGTTTTTCACTTGTAATTTAATTTATATTGTTCTTTAAACTGACTTTAAAGCTTGTTGTTTTAAAACTATACTTACATTTTACAAAAATACCTTTATTAGTCATATTCTTAAACAATAGTACATGCTAGCAGGTGTAATTAAAAACAGTCTACCATGTTATTACTAACTCGCATTCTTGCCTGTCTGTTTGTTTGGCTGTTCGGTACAAATTTTGCAATCTATTTAATCTAACTTCCCGATGAGCTTGACAATTAAAACTTTAAAAGTAGCTTAGAACTGGATGAAAATGCAATAGTAACTCTTGTCTGTATGGTTTTTATTTTGTGGCTACATGTTTCACACCACAAGAGGATCTTGAGACAAAAAAAAAATTTCAGCAGGTAATGATTTAATAATTTAAAAGCTGTTTAATACTAATTAAAAGTGGATTTATAACACCTCGCCTTAAAATTCTGTTTATAGTAAAACGTGTAGTCACAAAATAAAAAATATAATCGATTTACAAATAAAATTTTAATTTAATAATAATGTTTATTGACTTAATATTGTTGAACAAAATGTACAACAGAATGAAAGAATAAGTTAGGTCGAATAAAACCAACGAATAAATAACTTGTGTTAGAAACATAAAATGAAGAAACTCGTTTTAGTTGTATTCTACCATTGAAAATTTTACAGAAGTGACGTTGAATTAACTTGCTCTTACATAGATAAGACGTTCGGTTTTGACCAGTATAATCTTTTATTTTATAAAACGTCTGGATTACACTATTTTCTATTTAAAAATTTTAATAATACATTTTGAATTGTATCCAATTCCATACACCTTAAACCAAGTGCTTTTTTAATAAAATAATGATTCCAAATGATTATAACAAAAAATACCATATTTTTGGCAGGAAGGAATTAATATTTGAAACAAAAGCAATAAGTTTTCTGTTTCAGCTATTACTTATAGTTATAAATTTTCAAATTTTACCCATCAACATTAATAGAGTAAGTAAATATCATAATTATAATCTTTTGAGTATAATGCATTAAATAAGCATTGTAGTATACAAATGAAACATTAGGATCAGCATATATACCAAGTATTACTATGTTCCTAGTTTATATTAATTTCAATCAGAATGGAACCAAAGAATTTATCAGCAATGCCAGAATTACCGTATCTCGCCAATACCAATCCATGCTCGTAAAAATCGTTCAGTTGATAAGACTGAAATACATTACCTGTAATAAGCGGTTATCACAGGAGTGCATTTATAAACAGTTTCTGTAGACAAGTGTTTACAGTCTTGTTTACTTAATCCTTTTCATAATCTTTATTTTTGAATGCTGTAATCTTTTTTGTTGTATGCCCTTGAAGTGTTACTAGCTACACTTTATAAATGTATCTTCACAGCGACACGTTTTGCTATTCCCAAAACCAAATGAAGGACTAAAACTAAATTTAAATACTGGACCAGGGTGAACGGAGTGGGTTAGGATTGTTTTACATTTTGGATTTTGGCGTAAGGTTTTGTGATTATTACAAGCAATAAAATAATATATAATTGAATGTTTAAAAAAAATATTTCATTTCGCCGCTCAGATGCGGATGAACTTAAAATTTTATTCGCATACTAACGGTAAAAACGTATTATTCTGGAACATGTCTACCATAATTTGGGAGGATTAGAGTGGTAATTTTATTTGTAAAGTGTAAAATAGCATGCAAACTTAATCAAAATACTACATGAGTTGCTCACTTTTCTAGTTTTAAATTATGTGCTATCCTGCAAAGAGGAAATCTGCATTTAAATCGCGAAATCCTCTCTCTTAAACGAACCACGAATCAGTTCACATCAAATCTCGTAAACACCTGTTTAAAAAAGTATCAGTATTTTAGACCTTTCTGCCTTAACGAAAATCTGAAAGAGATGTGCTCCGGAATATGTAGGTTATACTTTAAAGTAGAGAACGCTGTATTTCTATACTAATATTATAAAGAGGTAAAGTTTGTTTGTTCGTTTGTTTGTTTGTTTGTATGTAGGGGGTAATCTCTGGCTCTACTGAACCGATTGAAAAAATAGTTTTACTAATAAAAAGCTACACTTTCCCTGAATAACATAGGCTATAATTAATTTCGGTAAAAACTTTTTTTTATTTCAATATATTTGTAAATTTAGTCGGAAAAAATCTTAGGTTATGTATAGAATGATAAATCAACACATGTATTTACATTTAATACAATAGCAACCAATTGAATAAAATAACAGATAACATAGCTGCTTTAATATTTCCATTAACAGCTGATTTCAAAATTTGAAGAAATTATTTTTGTATTTCCACCTTTTAGGTTAGGGTTTTAAAGTGTAAACCTGAGCCTTGCTGGTTCTTTTACCCATTATTAACTGCTGTTATAAAATATAAGAAATAATTTGGTTTGAACATTTAACAATATTTACCATCTTAGTTTTGAGGTTATTATTAATACTACACCTTTATTATAAATAAAACATAACATATATGTTTTTAGAAGGTACCATTGGGGGTTGGCGTGCGGAGCACGCAGGGGTCTCCCCTAGTATATAATAAAGATAAATAACAACTTTTGTGAAGTGTCAGATTTTTTGGAACAAGTCATATTGCGATGGTTAGGTCACGTGTATAAAGGAGTCAACGGTTTTGCTTATTACATTGCTATTAACATTTATTTTTTGCTATTAATATTTTAATTTTTTTCAGTAACAGGTTAATCGCATTGTGAATAACATTGCCAATACAAGCAATATTTCGATCGCTCTGGCAGCGGTCAAGATCAAAGAATTTTAGAAACACAATGTTATTAACTTGTTTGTACTATAAAATACACTTTAAGCTTGACGGGTGACTCATAATCTGTCAGTTATAATCTGTCAGTTGTAGCTCATATATCACTGAGGATGACGACTTCGTCGTTGAAACGCGTTTGATTATTAAACCTATGTGAGTGAGAATAGTGTTATTTTTATTTTTTATTGTTTGTACTAGTATTGGAGTTTTTAACATTGCTAATAACATTTTAGTCGAAGGAGGGCATGTAGGCGAATCAGTAGTGAGAGTAGGCGAATGGGGTTTTCAATTTACACTTGATCGAAATAGTTCAGTTGTGTAATGCTTTGTTTAATATTCTCTAAATTGTTATCCAAGTCAAGAATAGAGTAGTCAAAGGAGGAAATTATGATGCTGATTAAAGAATACCGTAAGAATGAATGTTTGTGGAACTCTGAATTAAAGAATACAACGAAAAGGAGAAAAATTACGCTTGGTAGCATATTTCATGTATATTTGATTTGCGACTGGACGGAAGTCGAAAAAAGATAAAAATTATCAGGCAGTTCCAGACGTAATTGAAAAAACCTAAGGAAAATCAGGCGACGGTCAATAATTTATAACATGTCAATAACATTTCGGTATTTCCTATTCAAACAACCCGATGGAATGTTTTTAACATTTTTGTTAAAAACATTGTTATTAGCAATGTTACTAACAAATTTCGCTATTGACCGGTGTAAACAGTAGGCGTAAAACTGTTAATGACAAAAATGTTATTCACATTTTTGCTAATAACAATGTTATATATAACATTTCGGTGTAAACCCACCTTTATGCAGACGAAAAAGTGGACGACCACAAGTCAGGTAGTTTAATGAATTTGAGATGGATGAGGAGATTTGAGTTAGAGATAGGAAAGATCCAGACGTTGTGCCAAAGATTTGGTGGGATGACAGAATATGTAAACACATTCTTCTTCTGAACATGCAGAATATGTTTAAACAATATTTGTTTTATATAATATCCATTTCATTGTATATAGTTAATTGACATTGGTTAATATGAGTTCAAGTTTAAATTTATATTAAACTAGCTGCCAGACCCGGCTTTGCACGGATAGACAAATCAAAGTTAAATGTATATTAACAAAAAATATATTATATCAATAAACTACACTATGTATTTCTTATGGGGATTTTAGTAATTTTGACCTCTCCCCCAAACCTCCCATAAAATTTCGATTTTTTTAAAACTCTTTCTTAGCAAGCACCTAGGGCCCTAGAGGAAGCTACATACCAAAATTCCAATCCGTTCGGTAGGTTTTGATAAATCGTGATTTAGTAACTTTGACCCCCCATAACCCACTAAAATTTCGAATTTTCGGAAACCCTTTCTTAGTACTCGTCTAGAGCCTATAAAGAGTATTAGTGCCAAATTTCATGTTTGTAGGCCTCGTGGTTTTGGAGAAACTGTGATGAGTCAATTAGTCAATGGTATTTTGCTTTTATAAGTGTAGATTAAATTAAATTATATGAACCTTAACTCCACTTCAAAAGTTTTTATTTAACTGTAATATTCTAAACTAATTGCAATTACTGAAATTTGTATGAGAATGTCAGGAGTGTTTCTAGCTACATAAAACGAATTATTATAATGTTATAAGGTTACCTTGTAGTAGCCCGGAGGACAAGGTCGTGAGCAGACGGACTCGACTACAGGTCCGTGCTTCTTCCCCAACTGCATGTCCCTCCAGACATTAAGGGTTCCGTTGTTCCAGTCACCTACATGGATGTAGTCGTAGCTACCGTTGGGAAGTTGTTGAAAGTTCATTATGTTGTACCTGCACATTGACACATTCAGGAATTACTTCTCTAAAAGTAAATAAAACCAAGGTTCAAGTGGTTATAATCAAGAATAAATAAATCCATTAATCTTTAGTGAAAACTGTTTATGTTCTATCAGAATTTTTATAGATACAGCATATTAATATGAATGGTAATTTCAGATGTATTCAAAAGTTTAACAAAAGCACAATTTAAAATCCATAACACAAAATAACTTGTATTTATTGATAGAATGAATGCAGTTTTTTTATGATAAAAAGGTTGAATGCTATACCTCTCGGTGATACGTTCCAAACAAAATGTCAAGTTCTAGTAAAAAAAAAAAAAACGTTTCCATGTAAACATATCTTTATTTATTTTATATTTCAAGCCTCTGAATTATTCTAAATACATTTATTGTATTTACCCTTATACGTCTGTTTAAAATAATAATATTTAAATTTACTTAGTTACGGCCGTTTCATCTACACAGAGACATCAACAGGCTTCACGCTTGTCATGACCAATACAATTTCACACAATAAAAACACGAACACATAAACACAATACACATTTAAAAAATATAAAAGTCAATGAGTTCACTATATGAGTTATAATAAATATCAGTTTTGGGTCTGTAAGCATCCTGCTACCTTGTGTTCATTTAATTGACTGAATTATTTACCTTATTCAAGGAGTTCAGCTTGTCGTATATGGAGCAAAGTTCTCATTTAGTAGAAGTTTCAAACAAAGATTAAATTTTTTTTTAACGTCCTGCTGTTTTGCACTTAATGCTAATGAAGACGGGACCTACAATTTTACGTGGAAACGGAACCACAGCCAACGATGTCTGTTAACAACCAAAGATTCAAAGAACACACGCCAAGCTATAAAACGTCATAAAACAAATATCTAAATGTGCAGAACATTTTATAGATAGTAACCGTGATTACAGTAATATCGATTGAAATCTTGAATTCTTCCTAAGTGTAGAAAAGGAAAATTCCTAGATATATCTGAAGAGTTCCAAATTTATTGCCACAAATAACAAGATAGCGACATTCTACTGAATGACAAATTTAACTTTGCCTCCAACGAAAAGCTCCTTGAGCAACTCCTTGAGCAAGATAAATACTGTAATTCAGTCAACCGAATGAGGCCAAGGTAGCAGGATGCATTCAGACTCAAAACTTAAATTTATTATAAATCTGAACTCGTTGACTTTTGCATTTTTTTAAATGTGTATTGTGTTTATGTGTTCGTGTTTTTATTGTGTGAAGTTTTGTGTTCATGACGAGCGCGAAGCCTGATGATGTACCTGTATAGATGAAACGTCCGTAGCCAAGAAACATTAAAACAAGATTATTTTAAACAGACCTGTAAAGGTAAATACAATAAATATAGTAAAAATATCCGCATGATATAATATGTCAAGCCACATATGAAATATTTTTGTTATACAATATTATATGAAGTGAAATTAGCAATGTTTGTTTTCGTTCTTTAATTTTACCTATGAAAATTCATACATATTATGAACTTTTGCTAAGTTTTTCTTTGAAAACTAATTGTTAGATAAATGGCAATTTATATAAACAATACTAATTCAGAGATCTTAATAGTAGTTTACGCAACGATTGTATTATGAAGGCCTTTAAGCCACGAGTGAGATGTAAGTTGGAACACGAGCGAAGCGAGTGTTCTAAATATCTCAGGAGTGGCTTAAAGGCTGAATACAATCGTTGCGTACACTACTTTATCTACGACCAAAAATATACAGGCTATTTGATGTTTGATGTTGATTGTAGATTTAATCATTGAATAAATAGACCAAAGCGAACTAGGTTTCTTATCTTGGGCCAATTCCTCAAAATACACAATGAAAACATTCTCGGAAAACGAACTAACACCATTTCTAGTTTTCCACTCCATAAACTGGTTATAAACCTTTCCATAACGAAATTTAGATTTTTCTGGCAACAAATTGTTCAGAGCCGAATTTGCTTTTGTATTAATTTCCTCTGGAGTTAAACAAAATTCATCACTATCACTCATGTTCACTACTTCTGTCAAATGACGAGCTCTCATTGGTCTAGAGCCTATTATGTAAAGTGACTCCTGTTAAGTAATGATATCATTACCTAATCGGGTTGGCTTTTGGTTTGTAATGTACCTCTTTCTGATGTTACTTGTAATAGCGTTATTGGTGTTTATTGCAATGGTCGTAGATAAAATAACTTTATAGCATCAAATCCAGTGATCGAAACCAACCTTGAGAAGACTGGCCTATGATATTACATTTTTAAAGCACTCTAGCGCGACTAGAATATCGGGTAACAAAATTCACCCCGATGTTTCACTGCCATCAAGTGACTCGACTTAAAATCATGTTTTTCGTCTCGTTTATAGGCAAATATGTTTTGAAGGATGTATAATTTACAATTTTTTCAAATGCGAATTATAATTTAAATGTCCATGAACGATTTCCTGTAAATTGCAAATTAGATGAAAGATAATAAGTTATATTGAAGAGGACCGGATGGGACTGCTTCGTCCTGGCATTGCACACCCTTATGTATTTCACAATTATTTTAGTGGTCTTAGTACTAAAATATAACAATGGAAACAATAACAAGGATTTTGAATAAACTTGTATTGTGATTTGGAAGAACAAGCAGAGAGGGCCATGAGCAGTGGCAGATATTTTGTACTCAAACGCATGGTCAGTAGTATCCTGATTCAGAACTTATTGTCACTATGACACTTTAAAAATAAACGGTACCAGATAACTGCCACATACTTTCTCCCAGTTGAAACTTTAACCTCCGATTTTTTTTAAAACCTTTCTTAGTGAGCACCTATGGCCCTAGAGGAAGTTACATACTAAATTTTATTCCAGTCCGTTCAGTAGTTTTAGAGAAATCGTGAGATTTAGTAACATTGACCCCCCCCAAACCCCCTAAAATTTCGATTTTTTTGAAAAACTTTCTTAGTGGGCACCTATGACCCTAGAGGAAGTTACATACCAAATTTAGTTCCGATCCGTTCAGTAGTTTTTGAGAATTTTGCAAAACAACCCCCTTTTTGGCCAAAAACCCCCCAACAATCAGTTATTATTATTATTATTACCTAAACGAGAATTTTTAGAAAGATGCGGTTTTTTGCATATGGTAGGGTACATTATCGACTACAAATAAGCCAAATTTTATCAAAATCGTTAGAGCCGTTTTTGAGAAATTTGGATTTTTCTCGGTTTTTGGCAATTTTGGGAGGGGGGGGGGTAAAACCCCTTAAAAATCAATTTTGAAAAAATGAAAAAAATGCCTGGAGATATTCCAGAACTATTCAAATTCCATCAAAATCGGACCGTTGGTATAGTCTCCAGCTCTGTACATATCCTTACAGACACACGGACATACGGACACACGGACAGACATCACAAAAAAAAAACTTTTTTGTGTTCAGGGAGCACCAAAACAAAAAAATCCACTATAAATATTTTTGGGTTCAGGGAGCACCAACACAGATAATTCCACTAAACAATTTTTTGGGGTTCAGGGATTACCAAAACAGATAATTCCACTAACAATTCAAATTCGAAAATTTGGACGAAAACAAAACTTTCTCCATATACTACGTATAGGGTGGAGAAATATATCTACTATACATTCAATCAGTTTTGGAAATTTTTAGAAATTTTTTTAAAACTGCTTATAGCAAAGTAATTAAAATATAGTTTTGGTTTCCACAAATTACCTTCCTTAAACACAATAAAATGATACAAGATATGTCAATAAGTCCATAATTTGTTTTGGAATTTAAATTTAAATATTTGCTTGGATGTAATTAGTTGAATATACTAATTATTCTTATAATTATATAGATAATTATACTTTTAATCATCTTAATATTTTATTTGATACTTTTTCGTTCTAGAAAAAAATTACTGTTACATTTATTTAGATAAATGGCAAAACTATTGATCTTATAAGAGTTCTATAATTCCTTTTAAAATAGGTAACTCTAAGAAAGGAAAATTTTGCATTCAAGAACTTTTAAAATGAGCGATAAATTACTATTTTTTAGATAAAAAATTACACCAATAAATACGTCAAGTATTAAAATTACGCTGTTATTGGCGTATCCTGCTAAACGGCAGAGCTTTAGAAGAGAACACAATCCACAAATAAATTGAATAGTAAAACTAAGTAGTAGAAACAATGCACGTACCTACATACCTGCCTGGAGGATCCCCTCTCTTGTCAAACTCCACCGTTTCTCCGTCGTGAAGGGTGAAAGAAACATTCAGGAGATAACTCTGCAACAAATGGTGTTCGTTAAACACGTGGTTCAGTATTTATTGCATTCCTTATAAACAATTGTATGTTATTTTCGAATGGTATGGAAGATTTCTGGTGGGGTGATGAAAGAAGGGTAAAGGGTATATTTGTTGAAGAATCAAATATAAGTAAGTGAAGTATCAATATTTATTTGTTAGTACACAAGAAAAGATCTAGAAAATAACAGAATCTTAATGTTATTTTTTATTGGATTTTAATGTGAGTTTGACTCTTGTGCCTGAGAGTACAGTGAATGATTAAAAACAACTTGAAACATTTCCCATCAGAAGCATAAATAATTTTGTTTTCGTCTATGACATGTTACTGATTCAAGTATAGCTGCAACCTACTACTGGTCCCATGTGTTTTTTTAAAATTATAGTTTTGTCTCAGACTTGAAACTGTTTCAGTTTGATCAATGTCAACAAAATATCGTTCACCTTTCAATCTCGGACTTGGTTTCAGCAAGCAAATTATGTTCGTATGCCCCAATGCATGTTGATTGGGGATATTAGCTGTCACTCGGTATAACGACTCGCCTACAACGAAGTCGTTATACCGTTTGGCATGGTGAAAATATCATATACGCAATGTGACCATTTGCAACACGTGAGAAGTGTTGTCAAATAAAAAAGTAGGGGTCGGGGAATAGAAGTCGTCTAAGTCTTGTAGGGTAGCTGTCCATCTTATACTGCACGTTTTGTAATGATCAAAGGGGTTACTACTTCCTCTTCAAGTTCTACTTTTGTGTTGAATACCTTTTACATGTGCTTTTGGGATATTGCCCTAAAAGGGTGAATTCAAGAACAACATTTTAAATAGCTTATAATAATATTTTAAATAAATGTAGTTAATACATAACTGTTAAATACGATTAATGAAGTCTGAAGTAGACAACGAATTTTCTAAACATTTTCCCGTATACAGAAAGAGCAACTACCCATTAATTAAAGAATGCGATATGAAATCAGTGCAACCCAAAAAGATAAACAGAAATAGATAAAAACATCGTTTACTTTCATAGTTTGAGCAGACGATTATAGACTATAAACTCAAATACATTAAAGAAATCACAATTGGTTTCTGTTGATTAGTTAGAGTTTGTTTGATAACATTGAGCAAAATGAAATAACGTTTGTATAAAAAATTTTCAAGGAAAATCTTTAATGAACTGCAAATTTGTATGTATACAAATGATAATCTTGAGCAACCTGATATGTTTACATATAACTTACTGTAGCGATATTTATCGATAATTTTACTTTTTTTGTGTACTTACAGCTCTCAGTCCTTTATTTTTCTATTTATTCCCTGGTGACGTACGTTTCGCCTTTTCTATTCAGGCATTATCAAACCTACACTTCACTAGTACTTTACATTTGTTAATGCGGGTCAAGTTTTTAAAATGAAACACTTATACAAAACATTCACAAACAACATGTAACACATAACACAATACAACACTCGATAGGGACATTTAAATTGTATTCATAATTACGCGAGCCGAACGTACGTGTGGCCGCGATCGTTTTTTGCAAGCTACTGATTTTCCTTATCAGTCCAGTGTGCTACCTAGCTTAAGTTGGAGGGGGTCCATCTGAATGATTTTGTCAAATATATTGTTGGATTGGAATAAGGTTTTATCATTTAATAATATTGTTGGGTCTATTTTAGTGTGTTTATAAATTTGGAATTCCTCCAAAACGTTCATAATAGGGCCTTTCGAGCATTTATGTAATATTTGCAGGTTTTTGTCTATATTGGTGTAACTGTGGCCTGTTTCTATTAAGTGTTCTGCAAATTTGGAAGGTTTATTATTCTTGCTGGTATTCTTATTTGGGATATGCTCTTTAAATCTGGTTTTGAAGGATCTTCCGGTTTGGCCTATATATTGCATAGGCCATATTTATCGCCTGCAAATGTTTGAAAGTTTCTTTAATTGTTTATTTATACTCCAGAGGTGTTTTGGAAATTTATTCGTTCATTGTTGTGTGATCAAGTGACTAAAACTTGATGTCATACTCACGCCAATTAATTATTAAAATATACACATTTACTGTCATGTTTTTGCTCTGGTACTATGCAGATACAGATCAACTGATATTTTTCGATTGATAATTGCTTATTAATTCGAAGTTTGGGGTTACATCATACACATGGTATTTATTATTTTACAATTTATTCGTAATCTCTAGTTGGGTGTTTAAGGAGATTTTTGAAAACTTACCACTTTATTTAAAAGACGGAAAGAGATATGCTAAATCTGATCTCAGGACACTGATCTTTGATATAGATTAATACTTAATTGCTACTAATTTTTCTCTTACTAAGAATTTTAGTGAGCTCAAGACTAGTACTGACTTGACGAAGCAAGAAATTTGCATTACCATATAACGTAATTTTTGCCCCTTTTTCAAAATTTTTCTTATTTGTCTAAAGCCCACAAAAATTTTGTCTTACTGAACGGGTTTGAGTTCAGCGGGAGATCGCAGTAAAAATTCCGTTAACGGAAATCATGTACCTAATTTTTAATCACAAAATTTTTGTCCTTTTTCAAAATTTCAAAGCCCTGACATGTAAGACAAAGCTTTTTTTCACAACTACACCCATGCAGTTCATGTGTTAGTATCCAAAACTGTGTACCTTATGCCATGAGTTTTCATGCCCTGGCTCCCTGTCCACTAATTGAAAGTAATTTATAGAACCCAAAAGAAGCCATCGACTAAGACCCAGCTTGGTAAAGAATTTAACACAGCTATGGGAGTAATAAAACAATCAATCTCAGTTATAAATGGACAGTAGTATCAAAAATTGTGTACTTTATGACGTGGGTTTTCGAGCCCTGGCTCCCAGTCCATAGACTCATTGTACGAATCACAAATAAAACATTGTTATACAGGGTATTTCAAAAATAAATATTAATTGACTATAACATGCTTTTTACAACTCAAAAATTGCATTGGAATTAAACATTGCATTGGTACTTTATAAAAATTTAAGACAGGTATCGAAGTGGCTGCCTTTTGTTCCTGAAGAAGCAGTAGTTTTTAGTTTAAGTTTATGCTTGGCGCGGATGTTGACATTTATCTCAGTTACTTTTAAATAACTGGTTCCTTCAGCTCTTTACCAGATTTTGGTTTTCAACTTTAAATTCGTTCCTTTAAAAATTTTCCACTCGCAAAAATCCAGTGCGTTCGTCTTGAGTCCTCAGCAACCCTGATACTGCACATTAATTATCTCTCACATTACAAAATATTTCTGACAAATAACCTTTTACTGGCTGTACAACGAATGTGTAGAGATGCTCCATACATTTTTCCGATGTGTTTAGAAAACGAGGTTGTATTTCTACTACACCTTATCATGTTCAAGTAGTGTTGTCTTGTTATTGTAACTGTATTACGACAGAATTTTGATCGCTAGAATATAAGAAATTCCTAAAAAACAAATTGAAAAAAAAAAAAAAAAACATGAAAACTGTAACTCAAATAATGCAGTCCCAGTAGAGCTTCCGTATGCGAATTTGTAACCGACCTTATCCTTTACGCTTTATTAATCCCATAGCAGTGTTGAATTCTTTACCTTCTTTTTTCGCACCAGTTTAGAAAAATACAGAGCCTGATGGTGTTTCTTAAAATTAAATATATATAAATGGTACAAATCTCTAAAAAACTAAATATGATAACTTTATATTTTACCTTGAAGAGAGCTCCGTTGATTGGAAACAGTTCAGGACACAGTCCTACTGTGCCACGCCCACACACATCCTGCCTCAGATGGTTCAATCCATGGGCAAGGGTAAAGATAGCTTTAATGACGAAGGATAGTTTGGGGTCCTGTTTGTAGCGTTCGTTCAGTTTTTCTAAACCTGAAAAACAATTTCACTAAGAACTTATAAAACTTTAAGAAGTATATGAGAGGAGGAAATTTATCAAAGGAACATTTAAAACAATTTATATTTCAAACTTTGTCATTAGACTAATGAGTTAAAACAGGTTTTTTGTTCATTCAATTTCTACACAATCAAAGTAGTTGTATTATTTGTTCATCAGTAACACGAAGAATTTATTGAAATGCGTACACTGTAGAACAATTTGAAAATTGAAATTGCTTGAACTCGGAAAAGAACTATTTAAAAATGTCGACTCCAACATCTCCACATTGTCTTTAATGGGGTTGAGAATCCCTGTTTAGTATTTGCTTAAATTACGCTTTATGTTACAAACTAAGTTGCCCTTCCGTGGATAGTGGGGATAACGAAACCGACCTAAATGAAAATAAAAGTAAAAATAAAATTAAAACACCTGATTTACGAAATCGTATGCAAATAAAATCTTGACCTAAAGCTGGGTAAGAACCCAGGTTGGGATATTCCTACCGAGGTTTAATCTCAAAATACCATAATGTTTATTTAATTGGAGGACCATACAGTTCATATAAAATCTTTGTTCTTTAGTTATTTTTGAAGTCACTTGGGTAGGAGAGCAGAAGGACTTGTGGTTGGGAGACTTAGTCTGTTTTAACGAATCACTAGACACGAATTGTTTCCTCATTGAAAGTACAAAAAGAGTGTTCGGGAATAGTCTCATCTGTACTAAAATGGCACTCGTTATCGCCATCGCTTAGGAATGGTATATAATTAACGTAAAGGTAAAGGAACATGAAAATATTTCCTTATATTTGTTACAAAGCAGAGCTTACAAACATTGTTACATCTTACCAGTACAGTTCCTCTTCTGCGTGTCGTTACTAGCGCCGCCTGGTAGCGTACAGTTGAACTTACTCTGCCAGAATTCTTTGAACCAAGGGTTACGGCTGTTGTTGAAAGGGTTCAGGTTAAAGTAATACTCGTCAAAGTCTCTGACGTAGGGCGAGTGTATCCTGATGGAGAGGCTGCCGTGGGCCGCTTCTTCGTAACCGTCCGCCACGTCAGCTCTGTCTGCCCAACCGTCACTGTAACAATGTAGGGAATATTAATTTCATGTTGGACATGAAGTGTTGGTCACAAAGTATGGGCTTCTTGCACGACTTTATTTTTGAAAATTATTCAGGCACAAACTGTAGTTGTTTGTGAGAGTTTATGCATCATCCGCCATGTATGAAAATAAGTATTGTAAACCGTCAATAGTAAAGAAATGTCCTTTTTTAAAAAATGATCACCCTCCGACAATTTTGAAGTGTAAACTTCTATAGGCGCACCTCGGCGCTCAATTGCTGGCGGGTGAATCGGATTTTCCCGTAACGCATTTTATGAAACGTTCTCTTTTGAAACGCTCTATTCCGTCTGATTGAAAAAAGTTTTGGTCTTGCCGAGATTTGAACCAGCAGAGTCCATCACCATAGACCAGCGCCTTAGCCGGTTAGGCCACGAACTCATTAGTAGTTTAGTATATTTGAGTTGGGTCATAGTCTTAACCCGTTAATGTTAACACAATCCATAGTTTAATTAGTAATACCACAGAGTAACTTATATCCTCTGTGGTAATACCTCTGAAATGAACATTGTACTTCCTCGTTTTACAAGTTGTATTAAAAATTGGTATTGTGCTTCCTCATTTCGTAAGTTGTGTTAAAAAGTTTACATTTCTCCCTTGTGGTCATTAAGCACACAATTTACATTTTTTTGTGTCTATTTTTATGCAAACCTAATTTGATTAAAAGTTTTGTAAAACATGTTTTATTTGGTAAAGATACTAACTTTAAATTTTAACAATACTAGTGTGCATAGCCTACTATTTACATTCCAATGTAATATAAAACATGTATTCATATATCTAATAGTTTAATAATTACTGCCGTGTCTACATCAAATTTGCTTCAAAGTTCCTTGTTCTTGAAATATAATCACCATTAACGTTCATGTATATACAGGGTATTTACAAACTCCCTGGAAACATTTTGTGTATTTGTTCCTTAGGTCAAGACGATCAAAAAGCGTCACATAAACATGGGTCTGACATGACTAGTTTTCTGTCTGTCCGTCTGTTTGTGTTTTTTACATATTATTTTATAATTTGAGTACTATTTTAGATAGAAACTTAAAATTTGGCAAATGAGTGTACCTTGGTAGGTTAAATAAGTGTATACAATTTCGTTACGATATCTTAAACAGTTTCAAGATGGTGGCCATTTAAAATCTTTGATGTTAAATTTCACGAAAACCGTAATTTTTATAAAAACATTTTACCAGTAATAAAAAATGTACAAGTTTAAGACGAACAAAATCATACTTTATTTGTTATTTATTATCCGATTGTAGAAAATAAAGGACGATTTTGTTCGTCTCGAAATTCTACATTTTTTATTACTGGTAACATATTTTTTATAAAATTACTGTTTTCGTGAAATTTAACATCAAAGATTTTAAATGGCCGCCATCTTGAAACTGTTTAAGATATCGTAACGAAATTTTATGCACTTATTTGACATACCAAGGTACACGTTCGTGCAAAATTTGAAGTTTATATCTAAAATAGTACTCAAGTTATAAAATAATTTGTAAAAAACACAAACAGACGGACTGACAGAAAACTAGGCATTTCAGACCCATATTTATGTGACGTTTCTTGATTGTCTTGACCTAAGGAACAAATACACAAAAATTTTCCAAGGAGTTTGTAAACACCCTGTATAGGACCTGTCTGCTGCGCTATTTATTGAAATAAATAACTGAAATATTAAAGAAAACATTTTGTTCAATAATGAATGAATGTTGTATATTTATAGAGTAGATAAATAAACTACTTAAACGAATGCTTTGCGATGATTACATTTTTCGTCTTAATTATCAAGTATATACAGTAATTTGTATAATGTTTTTGCTCGTTATTAAAAATGATACATAAATTGGTTGTACAAATATCCAACACTAAAATAAAGGAAATAATAAATTTTAAGGTTCACTATTGATTTTGCAAAAGAAACTTTCATGTCTAATAGTGATCATAAGAATTTGTGAGATGAATTAATCTCACTTTAACAACTATAGCAGGTGCTGGAATGCCAACATAAGTGAAAACTGTTATGAATAAAAATTGTTGGTTATATTGGTTAAAATTCAAAATTTGATCATTATTTTTGTCTTAACAATTTAGCAAATTTAGACATGCAAACAATGAGAAAGCACTATGTACATTTTAGAGGTATCGCCAAGTAAACTATTTTAACACAACTTACAAAATTAGGACAATGTCGATTTCATCGGTAGCGTGACGTGACTAAACTCATTCAACAATTGAGTTTAAGCCTTTGAATTTATCACTGCATTTTTTATTTCGTCGATTTCTCCTTCTTCTACGATCATCTGTTATAATGTATACAGTTTCTAATTTATATCAGTACGTGCGCAAACCAGTGCTGAAGAAGAAATGATCGACGAATTAAAAAAAAACGCAAGGCGTCTCACTTTAAGTGCGTATCGTGCGTTCGCATATTTTACCTCATCCAAAAAGTGCTTGGTGCGCCAAAAGA
>JAGFPH010002639.1:21058-46378 GCA_018207615.1 Philaenus spumarius | reverse complement strand
TATTTACTTTTAAAAACACAAGTAACTTGAAAAAGTATAATTTTATACCTTTTTAGATTTTTCATCAAAACGCTTGAGTTTAACGGCTGAAGATTAGTCATTTTTTTAAATATAGTTTTTAAAATAAGTATATCAAAAAACAATTGCCTTTGTAACTTCTGTACCAATTTCTAATTCGGTATGTTCAAAAATGTCGAAAATGGAGTCGTTGAATCCAAAGGTGTTATAGTTAAAACGAGATAGGTAAAACAGAATACTATTTTCAAGCGCCTCGTTTTTAAAAATAACATGAAAAAATCGTTCATACTTACTAAGAATATTTATACTGGTGTATTCAACTTGTAAAACAAATTTTATGTTGATATACCAAAAATTTACGAAACTGGCGAGTCGCGCTGCTGCAAAATACATACCCGCATTATGGAATTTTTTCCAGTCAAACCATTGCTACGACGAAATAAATACACATGACCTTTTTTATTGAAAATACTTCCAATACACGGTGGTATTTTTTATTTTTATTTATCTTCATCCCAGCTCTAGGTATTAGGGATTATCGAAAAAAAATGTTTGTCGATTATTTTTTGACTTTGGGATATCGATAGACCGGTAAACTTTTTTTTATGTTAACCTTCATACTTTAATGTACTTATAAAGAAAAAATCTGCCATATTGAAAATTACTGGAACTTTTGGTCTAAAATTACCCCTACCGGCTGGCCTATGTTTTTTTATTTAATTGTTAAACAGATTAAAATCTATTAGCGTTACGTGATTTTATCATAAAAGTTTAATAAACTTTTTGGTTTATTATAGCTAGACCAACATTTGTTGGACTAAAGATTAAAACTTAATTATTGATTTGTCCCATATAAATTAAGCGACCATAAGTTATAGTTTCAATATTTCCAAAAAAACTATTTCTGATTCGGGGTTTTATAAAATTTAATTAAATTAAATTTCCTACAATTAAAAAGGAATGACATTAATTAGTTGTATGCCCAATCCTTTAGTTAATATTTTGCTGTATCTGCACATTTGTTTCCTATTTGCCTTATTTTAGTCTAGTTACAATGGATTAGAAGTGAAAGGGTTGGAAATGATGCTTCTGAATAGGTCGCGGATGATATCTATATTATATAAACAAAGTCGGGTTTGTTACACCACTTATAGCTCAAGATCGGCTGAACCAATTTTTATAATCGTTAATTTGTTGGCCTTGTTTCCGCCTCGAGTAGCAGAATATCTAATAAAATATAGGGAAAATACATAAATAAAATTAAACACTCAAAATAATTTTAGGTTAGGCCTAGACTAAGGAACTAACACAGCCATGCAATTTGTATGTATTTACATTCATTACCATAGCAACCAATAAAGTAACACATAAAACAGTTGATTCAAATGTATAATCTATATAATAAAAATGAAATGCTGTTCGTTGGTAAGCGCATCACTTGAGAACGGCTAGATCAATTTGGCTATTTTTTGTTTTTAAATGTTCGTAATAGTACGAATTAGGTTTTTATGGAAAGACAAATTTGAAAAGTTCCTAGAAAATTTTCAAGTTTGGGAAAACTGAACATCCTTTTTTCCATGAACTCAAGACCATAACTCATTAAACAGCTGTTCTAATAAAATGCTTAGCAACACATGTTTGTTTACATTCATTACCATAGCAACTTTACTTAGAATTTAAAATCAATTTATTATTCTTCAAAACCAACAGCTTTTTTAGGTTAGATTGCCCAACTTAAAGCAAACAAAAACAAAAATCAAACTAAAAATGCTTACTATATTTTAATTCAATTCAAACATTGGTTGTTACATATTATATATAAAATACCGGTAGCTGATTTGGATAAAAAACTTAACATAATTTTAGGTTAGGCCTAAAATGAACCAAAACACGTTTATTTGCCACCAATTGGGCTAATTTAGAATCAGGTTTATCACAATTCTCCACAACTAGACCATCAGTTTTTTTTAGATTAGGTAAAAGCAAACAAAATGATCACTTTATTATCTAGAAAGGTTTACAAACTGTAAATCTAAATTTGTGTTATATATTTAAGTGTCATAAAAAACATTTTGCAATTCGATTACTTCAGTCAATGTAATGAAATGGAATAACTACACTTTAAATTAAATCAAGCAATAGCGAAGCATTGCTGGGTTCACTAGTTAAATACAAATTTAAGTTTCGTTTAAAGAGCTGACTTTTATAAACTATTTAAAACTGGATTAAACATTTCCAGCTAATAAACTATAAAAGATGTAGACTATAAACTTATTAAACAAATTACCTATAAAATTCGACGAAAGATAAGTTATAATGAAGAGAAACATAAGGGACTATTTATCCTAGTATTGCACACCCTAAAAGGAAAAAATAAATGCACGACCTATTTTAAGCTAAATCATATAAATATCAATGTATATATCGTTCGAAATTCGTAGGAGAATTTATGGCAAATATTTTCATTACTAAAATTTTTTCGCTTAATGTATTAGCAATTTTTAACCAAATGACCAATTTTTTTTAAATGTTCAGTTTTAATATACAACATATTCCATGGCTTCATTCTTCTGTTAAGCTTAACATTTTAGCATCTACATTATTTTACATTTCAGTAACAAAGCAAACATTATAATTGCCAATTATTGTATTTAAAACTTTTTAACAATGTTCGAACTTGTCTTCAGCTTTGAGTTTTTACTTTTAAAAGATCAGTAAATATCAGTTTTAACTTGTTTGAAAACATACAAACCTAATTTATACGTTATTAACTAAAATACCATCCAAGTGCTTACTTCAACATGTAAAAAAACAGGTAATCAATCCAGCATACAATCAGAGATAACCATAAATTAAGCATTTTAAAACCTCCGAATTGCTGGACAGATTCTCTTGAATCATAGCTAAGGACAGTCTCGATCAAGTTACCTTAGAAAAAAAAAATCAAAATCGGTTCATCCGTTTGAGACCTACGATGCCACAGACAGATACACAGTTACACACGTTAAAGTTATAAAATCCCTCTGTTTGCGTTGGGGGTTCAAAAATGGACGACATTGTAATCCATTGTTAGTTTAACCATAAAATAAAAGTCCAATTTAATGACCAAATATGTCATTACATGTCAATGATTACATAACAAGTAATCATAACGGTTAAATTAAAAATTGTAAAAACCCCCAAAGGTTGAACTGACATTCTTAAATCCTAGCTAAGAATATTCTTGATCAAGTCAGCATTAAAAAAACAAAATAAAAAATGGGTTCTTCCATTTGGGAGCCACAGACAGACCCACAGACTAACAGATACACCCGATAAACTTATGACACCCCTCTGTTTGCGTGGGGGTTAAACATTAACTTATACAGTACTTTTCAAATAGAACAGAATTAGTCAATTTAGAAATATTTGTCCACACTCCTGTCGACCCTTAAGGCTCTGCTCCAGTAAATAATGTTAAAATGTAAACAAAAACGCCGAACGGCTTAACAGATTTTCTTGAATTATAGCTAAGAACACTATCGATCAAGTCACCTTTCAAAAAAAAAAAAAATTAAATCAAAATTGGTCCTTCCGTTTGGGAGCTACGATGCCACAGACAGAAACACAGGTATACAGACACACATGTACACACGAAAACACAGACACTCACGTTAAACTTATAACAGCCCTCTTTTTGCGTCGAGGTTAAAAATACTCACACATAAAGTAATTAAATACAAATGGATTGCTAATATTAAATTTACTTGTTAACTAATTTTATTCAATGAAAGAACATTTATGACAGTAGTTCGACTTTACACATTAAACAAGTTACTAACAAGGTAGGTTAACATATCTTAATAAATACCTACATTTGGGATACTTTTTACAAATATGAATCGCTCATAAGTCGTTACAAATTATTTAACTTAATCATGTTAAGGTTTTGATCAAGTGTTAGTAATAATAAATGATTCGTGCTTGTATTACCTAAAATATTGTTTAAATTATTTCGTTCTAAACTAAACAAGTTGAGCGAGCGTGAGTGTTAGCGAGCAAAGATAATATGGAGTCTTTCTTTATAGGCAATGTTATTTATTTATTTTTCGTGTGTGCATAAATCATATAAATACATATTGAGCTTGACTTGTGTAAAGATATACTTGATAGAATAAACTTTGAACATAACATCCCGCAACTAATACGTTTATTAACCTAAACATGTTTGGACTTAATAACTACAGAAAATATCAACAAGGAACTTGGCATAATTAAACAGATTGCAGTCTCTAATGGTTACCACCCGAACACAATAGACAAACTCCTTCATAAACACATGCATCCGAAAATTAAAACTCCCAAAAACTAAATTAAATATATGTCCCTATTGAATATGGTAATAAGCTTGAATATATGCTGAACAAGGAACTAGCAAAACTCGACATTATGCCGGCTTACAGAACTTCTAAAAATTTATAGAAAGCTCTGAAGCACAAACAAATTGACAACAACGAGTTTGAAAACTCAGGTGTGTATAAAATAACCTATTCCAACTGTCCTAAATTTTATACTGTCCAAACAGGACGAACATTCGCAAGAAGGCTCAAAGAACATATTCCTAAACGCAAAATTGCCGAACAAAATTCAAACTTCGCTAAACATTTAATAGATGAGGACCACTCTTATAATAACATTCATAGTAATTTAAATATTTTACATAAATGTAAAAAAGGCAACCTCCCTAATACACTCGAGCAGTTAGAAATATATAATTCCACAAAATCACAACAAGACCTTCTTTTAAATGATAAAATACACCACAGTTCAAATGCCATATTCAACACAATTATATCTACGCAAACATCAGTGGATCTTGTTGACTCATTGAACACAAACATTATGAGTAGAGACCACTTTCTTTAGCAGTGTGCACTTGACTTCCACAGTGAACCATGGATGGTGATTACCTTTTCTGTGTCAATGTTAAAAACTTGTAGAGTGTTTTTGTTTAAGTGTTTTTATAGTGTGTGTTACGTGTATTTATTTAATATGACTGTGTTTGAATATCTGACGATGACATCATAGCAATGTCGAAACCGGTAATATAAAAACAAACAAACAAGGATTGTGACGGACCAAATAAGGTAATAAACAAATTTTAATACGTTTATTAACGTTTATTATGTAGTAAAACTATAACTCACTAGTTATAGCTACTAGTTAGTTACAGTTTGACTATTGCAGCTCGTGCATTTCTGAAGATGGCGACTTTGTCTTTGAAACGCGTTAAGTTAATTGACGTATTAGTTGTGAGATTTTGTGTTCAAAGTTTATTCTAACATGCGTAAACCATGTTCAACTTTGAAAAACTCCGACTAACCCATACAATTTTATATGTTTCATAAAGAACAATAATTCTGTACTCGCACACCCATTTTTTATTTTAAATTTTATAAAACTTAAAGTAAGTTATAATTCTGTAGCTTGGCGCTAAAAGAGCCAATATCAAAAATTAGCCTTTTTTTTTGAGAAGTTGTATTTTACTACATCCAAAGCATTGTGTTTAAATTACCAATGTAACAAAGATTAAGAAAGTTACAACATTTTATATGTCATAATAATACATAAACACATAAATGAAGTGAAGAAAGGTAAATGTAAACTTTGAATGTAATCTTCAAAGTAATTTCTACGAGCTAAAAGGGCCAACAATTTAAGGTGGTCAACCATTTTTGGACAAATGAAAAAGAGGTTGAATGTATTAGCAAAACCTCGAACGACTATACTGCAAATTTAAGAATTTATACATTGACCTTTTCGGCATAATTTCAATTTACTGTATTAAATAATCTAATTGTACAAATATTTTAAACGTAATAATATTACTTTTTTTATCACTAAACTTTAGAAAGATTGTTTTTCAATACCACAAATGTTATCTACGTGTGCAATACTGTAAAATTTCCCACGGGGTTTTATTTGTACAGATAATTTCTACCGTTTCGGCTGTGATATAGAAGGCCTTAACACTGCCAACAATTACATAGTATAGTATTCTCAAAGGCATTGTATGCACAAACTTTACATGTGCCAGTCTAGTCGGAATACATGAAAGGGGATGTACGGATGTCAAAGTTCTGCTGCCTTATTAGAATAGTTTTATGAATCAAAACAAATGACAGAAACAGTTTCAGACTACTTTATAGCTTGCAATGTTTAAGGGAGTAAAATCAATCTTTTTCTAAAATATTTTCTATACAGTAGATTTCTAAAAAAATAAATTTGAAGTGTCGCTCTTACGAACAAAAAAGTCGTGGTTGTAAAAAACATTTTTTATTTTTTTACTGGTTTTTTAGTAAATATATATGTATATACATATATAAATACCTTAGTAAAATTATGCAAAACAGCCCCAGCCGAAGACCAGATATCTAGTCATATCCGCTCAGCTTGGAAGCGAGCCAATTACCGTTTGCTTTACTTCCGCCCTCCTACCCTCAAACCACAGATATGATTAGATATCTGGTCTCCCTAGCCTAGATTCGAACCCAG
Organism: Philaenus spumarius; assembly: GCA_018207615.1. Taxonomy (NCBI): domain Eukaryota; kingdom Metazoa; phylum Arthropoda; class Insecta; order Hemiptera; family Aphrophoridae; genus Philaenus; species Philaenus spumarius. Next base: position 39,826 of record JAGFPH010002639.1, on the reverse strand, counting down.
CATCTTCTGATCAGGAAGATGCAACGTTATACACTAGGCTACGTCTTGATTAAAGAAAAATGACAAATTAACAAAACTTCAGTTACTTTACTATCGGTATAAATATTAAGTGTAAAGTAAAAGATAGTTTATCATCACCATCTAGGAGTGGTTATAGGAAGTTTGAATTTGTATAATTTGTATGTGTGAGTGGTTTATAATAATAACTTAGATCAGTTCTTATTAAGTTAAGTAATTAAATTAAAGCAATATGCTACCGTTTTAATAAAAAATACTGACAAATGAAAGACTAGAACATGTTTTAAAAAATTGGGAAAATCACACCATATAAATTGCCAATTGAAAGCAAGTACTAGCCAAGCAAGTCCTGCTTTCTGGTGGCATTTGTTGAAACTAGGTGTACTGCCACCAGTTTTACAGAACAGCAATGGTACTCTAAAGTACCTCCAGGCCTCAACTTGTAGATAAAGCCACTGAAACCTTTTATAACGGCATTTGAATTGGGTGGTACTTAAAAGTACCGTCGGGCAACAAAGGGTTACATGTGACAAGATAAAAATAACACAAATTACGAAATGAGAAGCACAATTTCCATTTCAGATGAATTACCAAGTAAACTATTTTAACACAACTTACAAAATGAGGAAGCACAATGTCCATTTCAGAGGTTCAAAAAATAAACTATATACTCTGCTATGTACACATGTGTGATGTATATAGTAGAGCGTGACGCAAAAATCCGATTCACCGCCCGCAAATTTTTTTGGACGCGGTGCGCGTATAGAAGTTTACACTTAAAAACAAACGTTTTGTAGATTTAATTCTAATTCAAAATCTGCTTCAACAATATCGTTTGAAGTCTGTCAAGTATGACGATTATCGTGCCAAATGCCTGTGTGGAGTTGCCTACGTTTAACGTTTTTGTTTGTTATTTTAAAAAAAAAAACACTTTGACTGCACTTTTATTAGTCCGCAATTTGAATTTTTGAAATATGAGAAAAGAGCAGTTTATTTAGATTTTTATAAGATCAAGAATAAAATGTAAATATGACTGTACTAGCTGACCCGTGCGAATATTTCGCATGTTAGGAGTAGGCCTACTTACCTGATTAAATACGTTGATTTTATTAAGTAAATTACGTTTATTTATTTACTTTGGTCTAATTTGACAATTGTTTATAACGCTTCACGCCGATTTAATCACATATATTATTTTTAAGGCCATTTTTTTCGGTACGCCATAACTTCCTTAATTCATTATCAAATGACATGAATAAGGCATAATTTTAAAGCTTTCCTTAACCGCTACACCGGAAAAATACACAAAATACAATTATACGAAAAAATATTTAAAAAAAAAGAAATAAAGAATCCGAAAGTAACAGTGATATATAAGATCAAGTAAGTTGTAGGGATATTTTCCTGGCGTTGGCAACACTGATGATAACAATACTCAGCTGGAGAGCTGCCGTTACGCCACTACATTGCTATTTTTAATTAATTGTAAGCGTGGTTATAAACAGCATTGTGGATACACCTATGTGTTTTTGTTTACCTTCTGCAAGTTGGTAACGCACTATTCGCACTATACGATACTAAATATACGGTGTGTACTTTAATTAAGTGGGATTTAAGTAAGTTAGAATGCGAATGCTTCGCACGGGTCAGCTAGTTTGATTGATTTGCTTGATAGATTACATTTTCACTTGCATATTAAATGTAAAAACATTTAAATAACAACTGTCATGTTAGTTAAACAGATTATTAATATATGGCGCCTTTCATTAGGAATCATATCACGTACATATAAACTTTTTTTTAAATCAATTTTGTAGTGAAAACATGAATTTTAAACTGTTTGTCCATTTTCCATCAATAGCGGAGAACATAAGCTTTAAAATGATGCTTGAATAATTCATTTTGATAAAGAATTAAGGGAGTCATCGCTTAGCGACAAAAGAATACCTTAAAATAATATATAAGGATTATAATGACTAGACTAAGTTTTCGATGTTTTTCATTACGAGAACATATTTTCCTCTACGCAAAGTTCTGTTAGAAGTTTACAAAGATGTATTATTCAATAAGTATAAGAAACTCGCTATCTGAACTGACAAGTTGAGAAGAACAAGTCGTATATCAATTGACTTGAATGACGTAACAAGCTGCGCAAGCCGTCTAAGTGGATTTATTGGAAATATGTTTTATTTGTCTGTCACGGTAACAATATAAAACCCAAGTTAACATATAACAATGAATACCTCGTAAACCACTGGAAGAGCTTATTTGTAAACAAATATTGATTAAAACTAAAAGTTTTTCCTGATTGTATGAGAGGATGAATATTATTATTGAAGTTATACTTCTTGGCGCCCGTTGCAATCGGGATGAGGTGTCGGTCGAGAAACCGCGTCACGCGTTAGGAGTAAAATCCGGAAAGTGCCTTTTTATACCTTTTCTCTACAAGATATACCTCAAGAGAATCGGTGGGTGAGTGGTTAACGCACTTGACTTCCACGCTAGAATCCCTGGTTCTATCCCCGGCTGGGAAATTCTTTTTTCCAAAAAAATATAGGAAAGTATACGAATATACGAGTGGCCAAAGAAGTATAACTTCCACCGTCTGGTCCGACGCAGACCCAATTTTTATTAATAACTTTCCGCTTACACACTTCCTCAGCAAGGATTTAATTAATGACAAGTGAAAAACATGGACCAAGACCGGGACCTTTACCATTCCTGTAATAATAACACCACTGTAAGCTGCAAAAAGAATTAAGATTGTTTTCAATGTCGTATACACGAGGTATTCAATCTATTGGTTCAAGAAATGCAGTAAAACCGTACAAGCATTGTATTTGGATAATTTGGATAACCTAATAGAACTCCGATCCAATGCAATATTTTGTTCCACCGGAAATTCGACTTTTTTGGCACTATCTATTGGGGAAACGAAGGAAGCTGTTAGAAACACCAATGCTACCAATGCTTTCTCCCTAGCGCTACCTCGCGGCGCGATTATGTACTATTTTCGCGACAACCTTTTTTCCGGCTCACAGCCCCTGTATGGATGCAAGATCTATTTATTATTCATGATCTATGGTACAAGTGAGATTACATCGACTAATAGCTGGAGTGATCAGAGTGGCTCAGTCGGTAGAGGGTTACCACGGTATGGTAAAGGTCCCGGGTTCAAATCACGGTCTTGGTCCATATTTTTGTCACTTGTACTGTAATTTAATTAGATGAATATCAGTTTTCTTTAGCAACTTTAACGAATTCTTAATATTTTTATTTGATGGTCTTATTTAAATGAACTTTAGAGTTTCACCGCACTATTTTTGATTAAATATTTAAAGTTAAATCTTCGACTATGTACAAAAAGCAAAGAGAATATAAATAGTATAATATCATTGTCATTGATAGAACTAATAAAACTAACTTCAAAAAGACTAAACAAGTTATACAAAGAATGTTGAAGGAAGTTTATGTTTCTTTCTAACCAATGAAAAGTGTAAGAATAATACATTTTTAACGCGTTAACATGCTTTTATTGTTAAGGGTCTGCTATAGTGGCGGCCATCTTGGATTTGTATCCCATAAGAGCAATGTTAAATTTCAAACCATTTATTTCGTTTATTTTTGATCATAAAATTGCAAGGTCTTATTTTAAGCACAGTCAGAATACGCATCCGTTTTGCAATTTCCATTTTTCTTAAATGCTTTTGATTTGTTATGTAATTGACTTTTTGTAAGTACAAAATTTGAATTTTTTTCCTAACACAATAATAAATTAATAATGAAAAATAATTTGCAAGCCGGATCCGAAATTTTATAAAGAATATTCAGTTTTTTTTCAACACTCAATAACAAAAGATAGACTTATAAAATGGTTTGAAATGAGGAAATGTCAAAGCGTTCAGCTGCAAGAAATTGCACTGTTTAGATAGGGATATAGTGAGAAGCTATTGCGTTTCCGGTTGCTTTCTCGTTTACAGGAGCAGACCCTTAATGTTAAACATTGTTTAAATTTTTTTTCCCCGTATATTCAAGTGCTCTTAAAACAATTCGATTTTCACTCTGAGAATATTGTGGTTAACATTGAAACAATCTAAATAGAATAAGATGCGAATATTTCCGAATAAATACAAAATCCTTTAAATGAAAATGAGAACGTATTGTTTTTATTTTCTAGAATACTCTCAAACTGAAATGACCAACTGTAATACTAAAAGTTTAACACGTTTTACACAATATTTTATCGTTTATAGTGAATAAAAACCAGTGAAAAATGTAAGTGCGAAATGTCGAAAAGTTTTTTATTTACAAAATAACCAAATACTAAATAAGGGTTTTCTGAATGTATAACGTAAAAAAGTCATATTTAGGACATTTTAATTTATCAACTCCTATAAAAGTGCATGTATGTCCAGTCGGTAGCGGTAATATTTTAAACAAAAATTTCCAGTAATTTACAATACGGCAGATTTTTTTTATAAGTACATTAAAGTATGTAGATTAACATGAAAAAAAGTTTACCAGTCTATCGATTTCCCAAAGTCGAAAAAAAATCTATTATTATTTGTTTTTCGATTATCCTTAATATTTCGAGCTGGGATTAAGATAGAGAAAAATAAAATATACAACCGTATAGGGGAAGAATTTTTCAATAAAAAGGTCATATGTACTTCTTTCCTCCGAGCAATGGTTTGTCTGGAAAAAATTCGATAATGCAGGTATGTATTTTGCAGCAGGGGAAATCACTAAAAGTTGAAATCTCATTCATATATGAAGCGTTGGGTCATTCTAAATTGGCTGAATTTTAATATATCAAATTGAAACTTGACATAGGAGTTAAAATATGTATTTTAAACATTTATGCTGAGTAAAAATGACCCGATCTAGAGGCACTTGACTTATCAATGGGTTTCTCGATTTTAGGAGTACCGGACCCACGAACTAATTTTAATCTATTTCGGTTTCGTCAATTTTAGGAATATCAACATCAAATTTGTTTTACAAGTTGAATACATCCGTATAAATATTCTTAGTAAGTATGAACGATTTTGTTGTTGTTATTTCTAAAAACGAGGCGCTTGAAAATAGTCTTCTGTTTTACCTATCTCGTTTTAACTATAACACTTTTGGATTCAACGACTCCATTTTCGACATTTTTGAACATATCGATTTAAAAATTAGTACAGAAGTTACAAACACAATAGTATTTTGCTATACTTATTTTAAAAACTATATTTAAAAATATGACTAATCTGCAGCTGATCAACTCAAGCGTTTTGATAAAATATCTCAAAAGGTCTAAAACTATACTTTTTTAATTTACTAATGCTTTTAAAAGTAAATAATGAAACAGGTTTATACTCCTTGAACTTGTTTGAATCTATATATTTAACTTGTAAAAAAACTTTCAGGTTGATATTTTGAAAATTTTCATAACTGGAGCCGATTAAAATTAGTTCGTGGGTCCGGTACTCCTAAAATCGAGAAACCCATTGATAAGTCAAGTGGCTCTAGATCGGGTCATTTTCAAGATAGCAAGCTGAGACTCAGCATAAATGTTTAAAATATATATTTTTAACACCTATGTCAAGTTTCAATTTGATATATTAAAATTTGGCCATTTTAGAATGACCCAACGCTTTATATTATGAATGAGATTTCAACTTATAGTGATTTCCCCTGCTGCAAAATACATGCCTGCATTATGGAATTTTTTCCAGACAAACCATTGCTCGGAGGAAATAAATACATATGTCCTTTTTTATTGAAACATAACTCCCCTACACGGTGGTATTTTGTATGTTTCTCTATCTTCATCCCAGCTCGAAATATTAAGGATAATAGAGAAATAAAATGATAATCGATTTTTCTTCGGCTTTGAGATATAGACTGTTAATTTTTTTTTATGTTAATCTACATACTTTAAGGTACTTATAAAAAAAATCAGCCGTATTGCAAATTACTGGTAGTTTTAACCTACACCGACTGGCCTAAACAGTTTAATAGCTGATTAGGTTTCTTAGAATAAATAATTGAAAACAATTTTAGGTCAGGCCAAGCTTAGACCAACGTAAATTCTTTGAAACGTAATTCTACTTTTGAAAACAAAACATTAATACAAATTATTTATTTTTTAAATTTTAAGACAATATAACCTATATAGAAATATAGTAGGTTGTTTCGAATAGAACTTGATTTGTCATTTATCTTTGGACCTGCAATTAATTAATTTGAAATAATGCAGACCGAGACCATAATAAACTAATCTATATATATAAAAGCAAAATACCACTCACTCACTCACTTACTAACTCACACATCACGATTTCTCAAAAACTAGCAAACGGATTGAAATGAAATTTGGTATGTAGCTTCCTCTAGGGCCATAGGTGCTCACTAAGAAAGGGTTTGAAAAAATTCGAAATTTTAGGGGGGAGTGGGTTTGGGGTGATCAAATTATTAAATCACGATTTCTTCAAAACTATTGAACGGATTGGAATGAAATTTGGTATGTAGCTTTCTCTAGGACCATAAGTGTTCACTAAAAAAGAGTTTTAAAAAATTTGAAATTTTAGGGCGGTTTGGGGAGTAAAAATGACTAAATCACGATTTCTCCAAAATTACCGAACAGATTTCAATGAAATTTGGTATGCAGCTTCCTCTAGGTCAATAGGCGCTCGCTAAGAAAGGGTTTGGAAAAATTCGAAATTTTAGGGGGGTTTGAGGGGATCAAAGTTATTAAATCACGATTTCTTCAAAACTACCGAACGGATTGGAATGAAATTTGGTATGTAGCTTTCTCTAGGTCCATAGGCGCTCGCTAAGAAAGGGTATGAAAAATTTCGAAATTTTAGGAGGGGTTTGGGCGGATCAGGGGATTAAAGTTACTAAAATCATAATTTCAGATCTTTTATTATTATGACAATATTGCTTTTATTATTTAAGATCTATATATATATAAAATACAAATACCACTCACTGACTGAACACTTAAAAAGAATACAATTACGTTAAAAAGACTGAAAATACCAACCACCACGGGTAACGCCGTACGGGTCAGCTAGTACTTTATAAGAGCCTACGTCCACCTCAAAAATTTACAATAATTGCGTATATCCGTATTTAAAGACGCGGGATCAATAAATCGAGGTCGTGCTAGAATTTATATCGCGTGAACTTGCCAGGTCGATCTTCTTGTTTGGGGTTTTTTACGCAGGAAAAACACTGTTCAAGCTATAAACTAAAACACCGTCTAATTTAATTTATAGATTCACCAAGACGAACGCTAAGGGAGTGCCTACCGATAAAAAGAATCGATTGCAGGAATATTTTTGAAATAATAACATGACTATTCAAAACACATATTTTAAAAGAAGGTGAAAAGAAAGCTTAACCCTCCCAGTGGCAGACTGCCCAAAGTGACGCTCTCTCAGGGGTAAGATGCAGCTATTTCGACAATTAGCGAGAAATTGCATACATTTGCATTTTCGATTAATTAATTCACTTAAAATTATCCAATCGTAATAAAACCGGCACCGTTGGAAAGAAAATGAATTAAACTTTAACTTTTGTATTTAAAACTTTTTCGTAAAATGTATTTTTACATACGTAATCATCGTTTCAAAATTGTAGAATGTCAAACAGCTGTTTTCCGTGCAACATCGCGATGTTAAAAACATAAAACTACATCATTTTCAACCGTCTGCAACTCCTCACAGTTGTCAATTGTCACAAAGATCATCACAGCATTGGATTCATTAGACTTTTATCTTTCAAGTGGTATTTTTAAATCATCTGTGACTACAATCGGTTATGACATACAGAATTTAGAATAAATGCTTGTCCATTGGTCAAGATTGGGCCAATAAGGAAGCATTTTTAAATCGATTTTTACTATCAGAAATCGATTTATTCCTAAGATGTGTAATATACCGTTGTAAAGATACAATTTCAAAGTTTCAGTCAATGTGCAGTTCAAATAATTTTGTCATATTAGGTTGGTACAAACTGAATTGAAAATCACGTTATTTTAGAAGTTTACGGTCGCCATTATCCAAGCGGCCAAGCAGGTTATCTAACAATTATTACATGCAAGTATTTTTTCTCTTCATATTTTACTGAATTGAAAGTGTTTATAGTTTATAAAACTGTGTTATATTGTGTTACAGTTATAAATAAATAAGTGTAGAATGTGTTATTGTGTTTTTTAGTGAAATTATGTTTATAAAGTGTTCTAAATAGTGAGTTTTGTTTTATTTTTTGCAGATAGCCTAGGCTAAAATTTATTTAGCCTATAAAACTATTGTATAAACTTTTTAGAAATAATAAATAGGCCTACAGTATTGATACAATGACAGATAGGCCTAGAGTTATTGAAAGGTTATCAGAAATTGATCGGATATATAGTGGTTTTTAGACATAATACTAATATTTAGCAATGTGCCTAACCTAACCTAAATTTGACAGATTTACGCTTAGGCTATATGATCGCAATGCAGTTTTTTTTTTATTTTAAATGTATGATATTATTTCACTTTTTAACTATTTTCTACAATTGTTTTATGTGTTGAAAAAATTACAAAAATATTTCTTCAACATTATACAACTTTGTTTATAGGATTTTTGGTAAAAACCATGGAAAGTTTATACATTTTTGTTCGTTCTGTTGTACCTGATTAGAAAATGTAAGGTTTTTCTTACAGTACAATTCTATCATTTATTCTCTACAATTTGGTATAATAAAATTTCATTTTGGAGTAAAAAATATATAGCCTAGGCCTATTAGTTTTGAAAATAGGCATGTTTTATTATCGTTTTTTGTAGTTTGAACATAAAAATTGGTATTTTCAACTAAATAATTTTGAAATTGAAATATATTGTTACACATTTCTCTTTATAACTATTTTCTATAACTGTTGTATATCTTGAAAAAATTACAAAAATATTTCTCCAAAATTATACAACTTTGTTTATAGGATTTTTGGTAAAAATCGTGGAAAGTTTATACATTTTTGTTCGTTCTGTTGTATCTGATTAGAAAATGTAAGGTTTTTTTGTATTTTCCAATATTACAGTTCAATTCTACCATTTATTCTCTACAATTTGGTATAATAAAATTCCATTTTGGAGGAAAAAATATATAGGAATATTCGTTTTGAAAATAGACCTATTTTTTTAGCGTTTTTGTAGTTGGAACATAAAAATTGCTATTTTCAACTGAAATGTTTTGAAATTGAAATATATTTTTACACATTTATATTTAGAACTAAATTACAAAACTTTTGTATATTTTGAATAAAATTACAAAAAATTTTTACTATTTTTTATTTAGGCATAAATTTGGTTATTTCCCTTCCGTTTCTAAACATTTTTTTGCTTTCTAAGCTAATAACTTTTACAATTTCAAAATAAACAAATTTTTAGTAGCATATTTGAATTCTTTAAAGTTTCTTCTACAAAAAAGCTATAGAACACCTTTGGATTGGGGTTCATTTACTATTTTTGGCGAATTTTTAAAAATATGCTTGCAAAACGCTAAAAACAGGCTTTTAAATTTTAGCTATAACCATGCCACTTAGAGGGTTAAGTTGTGCAAGTGTTTATTCGAACAGGCTTTGTAAATATATTGAACGGAAAACCGCTACCTTTCCGTTTAATTCCTCCATTGCGTCTGCATTCACTCTCTTTGAGTATGTTTTAGAAAACACGAATACAAAAGCCTGCAGTACTTAACGCTTTCATTTAGTCTTTATTTAAAAGTGCATTTCCTCTGATCATAAAACTTCTTACATACATCGCGTACTTATACATTCTTTTTTGTTTCATTTTAAAATTCTGCATCACAGGTAACATTGTTTAGAGATTAACAAAAACATTTGTATTGTTTCTTGTACGTGTGTTAAGATGCCTTAAATCCAACGATAGGTACAATCTCCCATGCAGTAAATGATTATTTCTATGGTTTCTCAATTGATTACAATTAGTTTTTATAGACTTTCTCTTCTCTAAAACCGTGGTATGTGATTTATCTAAAGATGTACGATACAAGTTCATTTAAGAATTATCTCTAACTACCGTGACTTCAACCGTCAAATTGACAATCTTCCATAAGCTTCCCGCTACTGGCAGCACTCCTGGACAGCCTTAGAAAGTAAATTATTGGTACTTACGTATTATACCTAGACCACTAATTTTAAATGTTGCTAAAAAAATAGCCTGAAGGGCTCTAACTTACAACCTCTAGTCTTAGTATGTTTCTAGTATGTAAACAAATGTATAAGTTTGTAACATTTCATAGTTTACTAAAAAAGGGTTTTAATTTCTAAAGACCCGGTTTGTAAGACCACGCCGGGCGTCCGGCGCGATTGTTGAACGTGATGACCGCGTAAACGCTAGAACTGAGTGGATGCAAGAGCATTGGCGTGGTTTCTTAGACCACGTCCTGCTGCCGACGTCGCGTCAACTGTTCAAAGGTACGGCGTGATATCTCGGCGTGGTACGCTCTGGATAGGTCTCAGTCTATTCCGGCGTGGTTTCACTGCGCAATACACTGCTTTTAATTTATTTAAGCAACTTGTTTTTGTAATTGCTGTGAGATATTTAGCTATATTAACTTATTATTTTATTGTGTATTACTAAGCACTATGGGGTCTAAGGTTTTCACGAGTGAATTGGATGATCTGGTTGATCTGGTTGACATAGTTGATAGATCTGGTTCAAAATAATCCAGTTCTCTACGATTTTTTCTAAAAAAAAACTAAAACGATGCCATGGGAAAACCCAATATTTGGAAACAAATTTTCGAGGAACTTGGGAGAGAAAGTCTGTTTTTAACTGTATTGTTTAAACTGTGAACTAACAAAAATAAAATATTAAGCCTTACCTAAAAACTAAAGATGAAACATCGTGATGTACGGCAATGGTACAGACTACATGGTGCAGCCAAAGGGAAACATCATTTTTCATTTTTTTCTTGTGTAGAACAAATTAAAAGTTTTTACTTTATTATTAAATGAGATACTTCAAAAATAAATTACAGACATTTTAAAAGGAACTTTACAGATTTTAAATTAAAACAATATTTTTACATCTTCGTAAAAAAAAAGTTTATAGCTTTGGGATGCCATATTTGTTAAAGATATTATAAACATTTCCTAACCAGTAAAAGGTCAACAGGAAGTCTGAAAATCTTCGGTACCCCTTCACAAAACAAATTATTCTAATGATATCATTTTTTAAAGTTTTCCTTGTAGCTATTTCTCAATTGTTGTAAAAGAAAAAACGTTGGATGTTCAATTACTACTCGATGTTGGTATCTTTGAAAAGCACACTAGTTTAATGATAAATGTAATAGACTCAAACAAAAAATATACAGTGATGCAAAATTAGTATAATGATTAGAACTTACGCTTGCAATATAAAGGGTTCAATTTAACAAGAATAACTATAGTTAAAAGTTTGATAAAAATGTTTGTCTAATCACTTTCGAAAAAGAAAAATTTTTTGATCACGTACTTGACGATTTAGTTACTTTTCTGAATGGCATTCAGCTGCCAATTCACAGAAATCTTTTCACCGCAAAAGAAGTCTTTAAACTTTTCTCGTACGTAGTAAGCCAAACGTGTTTCTTTTCTTCCTGTTGTTGGCTCTCTTATAGGTATCAAATTTTCTGTAGGTAGAGAAAGTTTATCTTCGTCTTGGTTGGAGCAAGTAATTTTTGCCACTCTAAATAAATTGTGGAAAACATCCGCAGCTAGAATCAGGTTGTCAACAGTTTCAGGAGTGATAGCAATTTGTGTAAAAAATACTGTAAAGTACTGGGATAGGATCCCAAATACATTTTCACTGCACCGCCATGCCCGACAATGTCTGTAGATGTATACAAACCATACACCTTAACCTAAAAATTACATATTTTTCAGAGGCAAGTTCCAAGCTATAAAACAGTACTAAGTTTTACTATGAGTGTAAGCCTATGTGCGTTTAAACACTTTTTCTGATGGAATTAAGCTGCCAATCCACTGAACAATTTTCACTGCAAAAGAAGTCTTTAAACTTGTCTCTTACACTATAAGCTAACTGAGTTGCTTTCCTGCCAGTTGTAGCAACATCCATAATTCTGACACTCGCAACTATATCTGAGGTCTAGTTGCTTTCACAGAGCAAGCTAAAAATAGATTCGCGCCGTCAAATACGAGCTTTTTACAAACCAGTATCACGTTGAATCACGGCGTGATATAAGTAACGCCGGCTTCACCGACTTGCCGCTCTTGAAAATCACGGCGTAGTTAACGCAGCGTGGTCTTACAAACCGAGGCTTAAACATAACTTATATAATACCTAACCTAGCAACGTTTAAAATTAGTGGCCTCCGTATAATAAGTAAGTACAAAATTATTTTATTAGTAAAATAAAGATAAAAGTACTTTATCCGCAACTAGGCAGCAGCACCTCCCGGACATTCTATATAACTAATATCATTTTTTCTTCTCTATACGGAGTGTTCCTAAGTCCCTTTAACATTAGTCATTATTTTTGTAACTGAAAATAAATTAACAAACATTCGTATAATATATCTTGTGTTGCATAACGTTACACATTTTTCGACTTATCTGATCCTCTATGATTTTCATGGCTTGGGGGGAACGGGGTCAACAATTTCAAATATAACGGTACACCGTAATACACCATTGGTAAAGCTTATTAAAAGAGAAACAGAATAATTTTATTAACGCAAACTAGAGCTTAGGATCTTGCTTCGTTTCAAAGAAATGGACAATCAAAGTTCTAGAATTTTTGTTACAACATCAAAGCAGGCAATTAATTATTTTTTTAATATTAGAAATAAGTAGGTTGTATAAAATTTTCCAGAACTTTGGTTGTCCTTACTTTTAAACGAAGCAGGATACTAAGCTCTAGTTTGCAACATCAGTTTCTCTTTCTTTAAGTTTTACAATGGTGTATTACATGACCTAACTTTACATTAAAATTTTTTAACCCCCCCCTCTCCCCAAGATCCATAAAATCAAAGTTTTTTTGTATTAATTTCAGTAAGAAAAATAGTGAAGAGGATTAAAGAGACTTTATGAACATTCCGTATATTACAACCTTATATTACAATATATTACCTTATATTACAATATATTACCTTATATTACAATATATTATCTTATATTAAAATCTTTCCTACCTTCTCTTTCTCTATAAAACATTCCAACCAAAAAAAACCTACCTTTCCTACGGGTTAACTAATATTACAAAGTTTGAGGTTAAGTTTCAAGAGTAAAATATTCATCAAAGAGAACTATTCGGTTGCTGAAGGTGGTCATATTAATGAAATACTAATGAAAAGACCTAATCTACCAATAAATTTGAGTTTTCTCCATTATTTATGACTCAATTTGTTATAAAAGATATTGCTGGTATGGTCTTAAAATAACTTTAAAAAAAATTTACTTTACATATTTTTTTAAAATTATAGTTTTCTAGGTTTTAAAAATTGAAAATTTTCAACCGCTCCCCTTTTTAAACGGATTGTTGCTGGAAAACAATTGTTTTAAAGTAAAATGTACAATAGTTCGATGAATATTAACACCCAGTTTCATAATTATATCCGTTTCTGAGATATCAAGGTACATGTAGAAATCACATAAAGACGTACAGACAGAAAACAGATCGAGATAGGACACATGTTATACTGTATTATTTTGGTTTTTTTAGCTGACAAATAACCCCTTAAAGTTTCTGACAGTCGAAGCTTTACACCATGTATATTTTTAGTATAAGCCCCTGACGAATTTTTTTTTATTTTACCTTTACGAAATGCAGTAGAGGGATAATTTAGAAGGTTGTTGCTCAAGAAGTTCGTAAAGAATTACCTTTTGAACGATTTTTGAAATACGTCGTAATAAATATCAAAGGTTTAAGGAAAACAATATTATTTTTAGCCCTGTAGAAAATGAGTGTCAACTGTAAAAATATTTAGGAAGACAAGCATTAAAACTATAAATATCAGAATGAAGTAGCAGTTCATGTTTTGATTTATGGAACTGTTCTCTAAAAAACTTTTCGCATTACTCAGGTGAAATCACCAACAACTTTATAGGTTGTTGTTAAAAAATGAATTTATAAAAACAAGCAAATTCAGTAGCTTTTTACCTATAATTATCTCGAGTAAACGAAAAGTACGACTGTCAATCATAACAGACCTATGCACTTTTAAGTGGAATTTACTCTTTCATACGTCAACTTGACGTAACTCATGTGCACACGTAACGAATATGTAAGTACCATTTACTTCGTTCCATGTTTGTCTTTCTGTCTGATCATCAGATAGCTTCTCGTTTTTCCTTCAAGAAATATGATAATCACAGTAAGGTGGAAACGATATGCAAAACCAAAATCCACTTTTAGAATGAATTTGCTACGTAGTTTTGATTACGTATAAAACATCTCCTTAACATCATCACATTATGTTTAGGTTACAAAAAATATATATACTTATAGGTCAAATAAATTGCGGAAAAAGTTAATAACCAGTTTAGAACTTAAGCCAACTTGTGTCGTAACGAACAGTCAGCTCAAATAAGGTTTTGCCGTTCTCTGATTACTAGAAAAACGTATTTTTAGAATACACATAAAGACATTTATTTGTTTTAATTTTTCTCATTTATTATATAGGGTGTTTACAAACTCCCTGGAAATATTTTGTGTATTTGTTCCTTAGGTCTGACATGTCTAGTTTTCTGTCTGTCCGTCTGTTTGTGTTTCTTACAAATTATTTTATAACTTGAGTATTATTTTAGATATAAACTTCAAATTTGGCCCGAACGTGTACCTTGGTAGGTCAAACAAGTTTATACAATTTCGTTACGATATCTTAAACAGTTTCAATATGGTGGCCATTTAAAATCTTTGATGTTAAATTTCACGAAAACCGTAATTTTTATAAAAAATTTTTAGCAGTAATAAAAAATTTAGAATTTTAAGAAGAACAAAATAATACTTTATTTGCTACAATCGGATAATTAATAAATGAGTAATGAGACATTTACTGAAATAAATATCATACAAAATTTGCACTAAACAACAATTTGCCGTGTACAGTTGTTACATAATTAGGTAAATGTCTCATTACTCAGTAATTGATGAACATGGGACACTTAATGGCCAATAATTTGGTCATGTTAAAAGGACGAGGAAATCAAGCTGTTGCAGGGAAAGACTCCCTCCATTTCAGAGATACCATCCTCTCCCTCCTAATATCCTTAAATCATGGGTTTACGATCCATTAGAGTATATTATTTATAAATAGACATAAGAAGGATTTATCCTCGGCATTAGTAAACAAGACATCGCCACTCAATTACAAATATTCACCATATTTTATTTTACAGGTCTTAATGTTACGCACCAATTATATCACGCGTTGTTTCTAAATTACAGATTTCTTTTTATATTAAGGTTAGTATAAAATAGTATGTAGATTTCATTTCACATATCTTTGAAGTTAGGGCAAAAGGGCTTAAGTCAGAAATTGTTAACGAATTGTTATTATATGAATAAAATATATATTGTTTGTGATTTAAATGGTTTCGCGGTCAAACATCAATGGTAAAAAAGTGGAAGTAAATTTTCGTTGTTTTTTTTATAAATATATATAAAAAAATATATATACACATACATATTTATAATCTTATAAAAATTATGCAAAACATCCCAAGCCGGAGCTTGGAAGCGAGCCAACCACCGTTTGCTTTACTTCCGCCCTCCTACCCTCAAACAACAGATATGAAAAGTTACCTGGTCTAGCCGAGATTCGAACCCAGTATCTTCTGATCAGGAAGATTCTACGTTAACCACTCAGCTATCATGGCTTGTCAATAAGAACTGAGAACAAAACAGCACTTTGAGTTACGTGCTACCATATTGCCTATCTCGCCCCTTCTCTTAAATTATAATATATACTGCAATGCAAGCCATGAGTTTGTCAAAACATTGAGTGCTTCTCCTGTATCGTTAACAATTTCTGACTTAAGCCCTTTTGCCCTAATTTAAAAGATAATTTGAAAAATACGACATTTGACTGAACTAACATTTTTCTTTCTTTCTGTTACATTTCAAAGCTTTATAAAATCAATTTTATTTTGTATTGGGGAATATTAAGTTTGTGTCAAAATAGATGGTAAAATGAAGCAGTTTCGAGTTATGGCATCAACAAGGAAAATATAAGGGTTCAGAATCGATAGTCAATACAACACTGTAATAGGTGTTTAGAACAAAAGCAGAACCGATTGAAGTTTATTTAAATTACACTAACTGTTTGCGCCATAATTTACATTAATGAAATTGTAATCGTTGTACGTGTTTTATTTCTTCACAAACCTACAAAGTAAAAGGAAGATGAAACACTCAAATGCAACTCTCGTAGCTTTGTAAAGATTTTCGAACATATTGGTGAAAAGGGGTTGTTGCATGCTTCTATCTAGTTATTTCGTGCTTGCTAAAGAAGTATACCGTGGTTTCCATTAGTGGTGGACGTTTGTTGACGACCCACACACCTTTACGAAAATTCAAAACACTACTCGTACGAAGAAACTTGCCAACAACACCTACCACTACGGCATGACTTGGCAGCTGTTTGTAAAATAGTTTTTGAAACTTTACAGCAGTTCACATCAATCTAGGACCACCGGAACTATTTGTTCCGTATGAAAAACATAACGCCCTATAATTAAAACTTGCTCTCTAGTGTTAAGAGCCATTACATCTTCAACTAATCAAAAACAAGAAATTAGTAACGTGGCCTGGCAACAATCAACAATAAAATCACCCGCTCTACAAACCAACCACAGCTGCTTTAGTTTCAATAGGCTACTTCTTATTTTGATGCATATACCGAATTTTGTATTTTCGATAAATAAATATACCAATCATTAATTTTACATCTGAAAATACTCAACCAATTAACTTTACCTTAAATCGGTCAATTTTAGCCTGTCGGCCGCGGTTAAAACATCAATCAAAGTTTCATAAAAATCAGATAAATTTTTTTTTAAATAATAATACAAAAACATAAGCTTTGCCCCTTTATGTTATAGAATAAGCCTACATTAAACAATATTACAATATGAAGCGTCTACAAAGAAGTATTGTTCAATAAAAACAGGTATTCGTTTAAAGAACTTTGTTTGGAAATGTATGATTTTTCTTACAAACAGACCGTCTAAATTGAATGTTAAGAAAAAATATACGCCTTCCCTCGTTAGGGCGAAAAGTATTGTTTGAACAGATACTCAACAGTTTGTCTTTCACTGTAAAATATGTATTTTTAAAATAACTTGAAACAAAACACAATATTATTCCTTGAAGAAACTTTTTAGACTATTTGGGTAGAATTTATATTCTTGACATTAAGCAACCGTACAACTTTGTAAGAAAAAGTTTGAGGTACTTCTCGCACCATACTATCAATCGCTATCTGCAAGATTTTATGCGAAAGTAACCTCTTATATGTTTTTTTTTATTTTTTTTTATTAACACCATCCTGCACTCTTCGTTATAATTATTGAATTGATATATCAATTTACTAGTGGCCTAAAAGGTAAATCTATATATAATATAAGCGAAATACCACTCACTCTCTCACTCACTGACTCACTCATCACGATTTCTCAAAAGCTACCGAACGGATTGAAATAAAATTTGGTATGTAGCTTCCTCTAGGGCCATAGTGGCTCACTAAGAAAGGTTTTCAAAAATTCTAAATTTTAGAGGGGGTTTGGGGGATCAAAGTTATTAAAAAACGATTTCTTCAAAACTACCGAACAGATTGGAATGGAATTTGGTATGTAGCTTCCACTAGGGCCATAGACGCTAGCTAAGAAATGGTTTAAAAAAATTCGAAATTTTAGGGGGGTTTGGGGAATCAAAGTTATTAAATCACGATTTCTTCAAAACTACCGAACGGATTGGAATGAAATTTGGTATGTAGCTTCCTCTAGGGCCATAGGTGCTCACTAAGAAAGGGTATGTAAATTTTCGAAATTTTAGGAGGGGTTTGGGGGTATCAAAAATACTAAAATCATAATTTCAGATCTTTTATTATTTTGACAATAGTGCTTTTATTATTTAAGATCTATATATATATAAAAGCCAAATACCACTCACTGACTGAACACTTAAAAAGAATACAATTACGTTAAAAAGACTGAAAATACCAACCACCACGGGCAACGCCGTACGGGTCAGCTAGTAAATGTATGGCGTCAACATTAAATACATTTCTTATGTTTACGATTAAGTAATTATAAAAGTTGGTGATGTACCTAAAAGCACACAGACCAATTCGTTTTTCATACTATTTTTAATGATGTGTTAAACTTATCGCGATAGATGTTTGCTGCGATTCATTAAAATTTTCAAAATGGAACTGAGAGTAAATTGAAAAAGATGGAATTAGGTTTAGAAAAAAACACTAAAAAGTCAAAGATAAACAAAAAGAGGAAGAACAAACTGAAAAGATGAACAAAATTACCATGTTATATTTTGCTTGCAATACTCGATTTAGTTATATAAATTTGAGAGAAACTGCTGTTTTGGCGATTTTATCTGAAACTGATGAAGAATTCACAGTAAAACTTGGCAAAGTTATGCAGCATGCTACGTATTCAAGCAATCATGACTCAAATATTGTACTATGCATTTTAGGGGCCAAAAGTTGGTAACCATTTTATGATGTTGCCTTATGGG